>BLXL01011253.1:0-13582 GCA_023170135.1 Acarapis woodi | reverse complement strand
GGTCAATTCACCACTTTGCAATTGATCAATTTGATCACCAGAAGAATCATATATTTCTTGTAAATTATCTAAATTCTGTAATCGAATTGATGTACGCTTTAATTTGCTTGACAAATCAACTCGATTCTTTTTATCTTTTGAAACAAGTTTAGCTATGTTTGTTATACCTTGATTAATTAGTATATCCAATTGTTTTTGATTAAGTTTTACTAAATCTATATCAGGAAAAATAAGCTGAAATCGATTACCCAACCAAAGATACAAATCAAAAATATCGAATACTGATTCTAAGTAGACAAGGTCTTGAATTTTGTCCGGTGATTTAAATGGCATTTGAAGATATTTAGACATTTCGTCTAGGCTCATTGGTTCATTATCAGCAATTGCCCGAGCAAACTTGAGAAACATTGTACAAATAAATGAATTGTTTAAATCGACTGGCGCTGTGCATAGAATATATCGATTTGCCATTGTTAATTGAATATGTTGAATAAGTTCGGCAAGCTGTTTAAAACCTTCTAGATCACACATGAAATAATTCGATGTATCAACTTGACACACACTCACAAATATGTCTATTAATTCTTTGAGACTGGCACGCGGTAAGTGATAAGCGAATAGCTCAAGTTGCTCAGCATTAGGAAAAAGACCAAGTGAAGTGATTGGAGGTACGACTTCTTGCAGTACTCGCTTTAAAAGTGGCAAATCTTCATTTTTAAGTGTTGTTACATAACCAAATTCAGATCCTGATTTATATCTTCCTGCACGTCCAGCTATTTGTAAAGCCATTGATGTGCTAATCAGTTCGAGTTCTTTTTCTTCATTCGAATTCATAATTGTTTTGTGCATTGATGAAAAAACTATACGTTTGATTGATAAATTTATACCCATACCGATTGCATCAGTTGCGACTAAAATTTTGCATGTATCATTTGGATCATTAAATTTTTTAGCTTGATTTAATTTTGTTGATGGTGGAAGACTGCCGTATATTACAGCAAATTGTTTATTTAATTTTTCTAATTCCATACAAATGTTAAATAATTTTACTTTACTAAAACAAACAATACAATCACCTTCTTCTACATTTTCTAATGTTTCCAATGCTCTCGAACTAATTTGAAGTGGTGAAAGACGATCATAATTTCTAATTTCAACTTTTTCATCTATTAAACTCAAAACTTCTTTTATTATATTTATTGCTGCCGATTCGCCACATATATGAATTTCTTTAGCCTGTAAACCAAGTAATGCTCTTGTCCAAGCATAACCACGTGATATATCACGTATCATTTGAATTTCATCAATAACAGCAACATCATATAAATTTTGTGTGCTAATCATTTCAACTGTACATGATACATGATTTGATGCTTCACCACTATTCGACATCACCTTCTCTTCACCAGTAATTAAATCACATGTAATGCCATTCTGATTTGCTTTATTAAACACCTCGACAGCAAGCAATTTAAGTGGGCCACAGTAAACAGCGGTTTTTGCCTTGAAAAATGCCTGTAAAGCGTTATACGTTTTACCCGAATTCGTTGGTCCAGAATGAAAAATGATTTTTCGTTTAAGCTTACGCGCTTCAGGATACCAATAAATTGGCAATCGGAGATCACTTATCTTTTTCAATTCCTCAAGACAATTTAAATGTGGAAAAATTTCTTTACAATGTTTCAAAAAGTAGGTAAACAACTCATCGACGTGTACTTTATTGCTTATTATATCATTAAATATCACATAAAGTTCAGGTGGTATTTGATTAAGTTCAAGACAATAATTGCGAAAAGAAATGAAACCTTTTCTTAATAAATTTTCATCAATACCATTTTGAAGGCAAATTGATCGAATTGTTTTACGTTGATAAAATGAATTAATAACTTTATTCACATCTGATGCATTCAATCTCTTGCCAACTATTTCTTGAGCTGGATTTAAATTTTTCGATATCTCTTTATCTTGCGGTCTGGCTAGTGAAGAGAGTTCATTTTTTTTGTTATCTGTTTTTGTTCGCACTTGATTTGTGATAAATTTTAATTTATAAGATGTTGAACTTGATCGAGCAAAGGTTAAATGTTTTTTTAAATCAATCACACATCGACTTAGGCAACTTGTTCTATTTGTTGAAAGTATATTATTAAAGGTACGAAATGAAGACATTACTCAATTTGACAATACTACCCGTTCTCTTTTGATTGTAAAACCTTGCAATTTAATGTGTTGTTAATTTGAACGTAAAAAAAAGTCCCGACTTCAAAGCCGCATGGTTGTAAATCAAATATATAAAAGCCATCAAGTAAACATAACATTCATTTTAGCGCCATTTTCAAATTTCAAGTCCTATAATATAAGTAAAATTACCTGTCAACTAAATTTGTGCAAATTTTTGTACTTATATTTTCCATATATATAACTGAGTAATGATATGCGATTTTTTGTAAAATTTTACATTTAAAATATTTAATAAAAGTTATTAAATATCAAAAATGAAATTTTGAACCATACTTATTACAAACAATCAACTCTCAAAATGAAATGTTATTGCAAATTATTCTGAATAGAAATTTAATTAATGAAACACTTCATAAAGATCAAATGATAAATCGCTGCAAAAAGAAGAGTAAATTTTTATGGTTGTGACCTCTTCAGTAAAGATTTTTGACTTGGTCATTATTTTTTTTTTTTAATTCTTTTTCGCTTAATAAATGCAACTTTCAAGCCAATAATTATAATGTAACTAACAAAAATGAAAATTTAAAAAAAAAATTTCCTAAACCATTTGAAATTAATTTCGGTGCATATATATATTTTTTATAAATTTATGATTTTAAAAAAAAAATAGATTTATTTGGAACATTAAATTTTCATATAGTAAATAATCTATTAAGGTAATCTGAAATAAAATATTTTTCAACTTTGTACTATTTATTACCAAAGTCGCTTTTAGATGGTAGCTCATAGTCAAAGTACTTTATTTTTCTATTATATCCAAATGCTTTAAAAGTTTTAAGTATTTAAGAAGTTTAATTGAATGATACAATTATTTAATAAAACGCAAGATAACAAAGCATAAAGGTTAAACAAAATGACTCAAAAAAACAGGCTGTTTTTTAATGCGTTTAATATGTAAGAAAATTGAGTAAAGAAATTTGTCAGAGGTGAATCCATTCCAAGAAATTTTTCATATTAAATCGAAAATTGTATTTAAAAATTTAAGATTTTAAACCTTAAACAAATTGATGCATTTTATCAATTCTGTTGCAATGTCTTTTATTTAAAATTCAAATTACCTTACCGGAGCAAATCGCATAAAATATAAACATTAAAAATTTGAAACAAATTCAATGAAATCAAAATAATTGTTTCAAGAAACATAATTTCTCTGTTTTTTTTGTTAATAATATTATTTTTTTGAAATAAGATTTCACAAAATTTAAATCATACATCAGACAAATGTATTCAAGATATGTCTGCAAACTTTATTGGATATAAAAAATCACGATTTGTGTGAGAAATTTTCATGAATTTATTCTAGATTAAAAATTTTGTATTTATAATGATGATATAGAAACAATAAAAATGGAGCATTTAAATATTTTCAAATTTAAACTTTATTTTTATTTATAAAAATTTATTTTTTAACATAGTTTATCATATACATTGGCTTTTTCATTTATTTACAATGAACTGACGGCAGGTGGATTGAAAGAAATATAAAAAAAATAATAAATATTCTTATCTTATTTCATAGGAAAACAAAACAATAAAATAATCAATCAAAATGTAAATCACACAATTCGTGATTAAGTAGGTGCAATTCAATAAAATATAAATATACAAATTCAAAGTTTAATAAGTAGTTTTTAAAATTGATAAATTTTATCAATACTTGAATAAAACACAAAGCGATTTGTGCAAAAAAATTTACAAACATATTTTGTTCAATGATAGACTTGGTTCAAAANNTATAGATTTAGTAAAACTTAATCAAAAACAATTGGATATACTAATTAATCAAGGTATAACAAACATAGCTAAACTTGTTTCAAAAGATAAAAAGAATCGAGTTGATTTGTCAAGCAAATTAAAGCGTACATCAATTCGATTACAGAATTTAGATAATTTACAAGAAATATATGATTCTTCTGGTGATCAAATTGATCAATTGCAAAGTGGTGAATTGACCAAAAAACTAATGAATTCTGGATTATTGACAAGTAAGATGGTAAAGCAATTGCAACGTGAATGGATCAAAAGTTTCAAAAGTGAAATGAATTCGAAGAAAAAAAAATAGGATTTTTGTTTTAATTCAAATAACTAATTAGTGAGACTAATTATAGGCATAGATCAAATTCTTAAATCATTTGTTTTCTTAAATAAATAATTTATCATAATTTTTGAAAGTGAAAAAAACACATTTATAAAAAATTCGAAATTATTAATGTAAAAATTAATACTAGTCTATTTGATTTGTGACATCAATACTTGATGAACTGATCTTTTAGTACACATTGTGTAAATATATTTATTTATCCTCTTTTTTTTTTTAGTTCTTGGAGAATAAATCTTTTTTTATAATTTAGATATTCTTGTGCTTTACTCGGTTCAATGCTAAATACGATTTTTTATTTTCTAAATAATGTACTCCAATAGGGCCATATTCGCAATCGGCACATATTAAGTATTTCAAGCCATCTACCGTATTACTTACACCAACATTTTCAAACGTATAAATATCATCAATACACCAATAATCTTTTAAATTTTCTACCTCAATGTCATTACTTTTCACTCGACCATCAGCTATCTGCTTCTTCAATTCGGCATTTGTTTTCATCACAGGTAGTTTAATCTTTAATGGGAAAAATTCTCTAGTAATTTCTTGAATTATTTAATTTGTAAATTTACTCACCTCATTTTTTATGAAATTGCCTTCAGATTGTCTTAGAATGACGCAAGAACACTTGGCACAGATAATCTTATGTTTGTTCTTGTTATCTTTTTCATTTATGTACATACTCAAATCAATAGATTTAGATTCTGTTTGATCAGACATGCTTTAAAATTATTTAAAAATTTAACACAATGTCATTTATTATATCACAAAATAATCGTCAGTGATAATAACACGCCACAATATTTTCATTAATGTAAATAATTTTTTTCAAATAAGCGGTGAAATTTGAAAATTATCAACATCGATTTTGAATTTTTACACTCCTACATTATTGTTTTAATGAGTATGAGATTTTAGAGATTTGTATTTATCTAATTTGAATATTTTCATCCCTTTTTTTTTAATTTATTGCAAAATTTGTCATTTTGAAGCAAAATGATTATACCGTTTAAATTGCTATCAACAATTGTTTTGAAAATCAATTTGGGAATCTGTTATTCTTTTAAGAATCACATCGACTTCGACTAGAACTCTATATATAGATTAAATAATATTTTATATGATTGATTTAATATCAAAAATACAATTATATTCATTTTATATGGTAAGAAATTTTTCGGTAAAATAGTTACATTCAAAATAACTGTCATAGACTGAATCGTAAAATTTTAGAAAGAAGTCAGAAAACAAATATGAAAGGATGCCATTATTTATTTGATCTTAAATTGATTTTAAATATTTTAATTAATTTTTTTTTTAAATTATATTTACTTATATGAACATATTATAATCTTTGAAATTTCGATGTGAATTGACTAATGACATTGTTATAAATCTTATCGAAATAAGAATAAACTTTAAATTTATGATTAAAAAACATTTTTCTTGTAAAATTTTTTCGAATTTGCTTTATGTGCACTTGGTAGCCTAAAGTTATAAACAAATTTTTCCATTTATTAATCGTCAGTTCAAATCATTTTCCTCTTTTTTTTTAAAAAGATTGCAAAAATTTTACTAACTGCTTATTAAGAAAATAATATTTTATACCATCAAGAATTTTTGAATATGCTTATCTGAATATTTTAATTCGTTTAGTAATTTCATCAATCAATTTTTTGTCAAGCTTTAAATTATGCTTTGAATTTAGTATATTTTTGATTACAATTTTTACAATTTTCATTCCAAGAATTATTGTAGGTAATTAGCCAGAAATTCCTAAAATCAAAATAAAGTTTTTCTAGCATTCGATTTTAACTCACTAAATTTAATAATTCCGATAATAATTTTTTAAATTTTGAAAATAATAAAACATATTACAAATTGATGTTTGCCTTTTTACCAAATCTAAATTTTTTGTTCCTGTAATTTTTTTTTCAACATTGGGTGAAGTTTGGTGAAAAAATAGTTTTATTAGCAAATCCAATAATTTTTTCAATTCAGCTTCAAATTATAAAATTATTGATTTCATTATCGTACACTTTTTTTCACAAATCTTTTTACTTTCTGATCAGATTTTTATTATGACTCTGTTGTTTATAATTTATCTTATAAAAATTGTTATCTTTGATTTTTTTATGAATTCGATTAAAACTCTTTCAAATTTAAAAAATTTCCTGATCTTGAAATAATTTGATAAAAAGGAATTTGTAATTGAATAGAAAAAAATCAAGTGCAAATAGATTAAAAAATGCACAACCTTCAAACATAAATATGATTAATTAATTTTATTTTAAATCAGTATTAACTTATTCTAAAACGACGAATGTGATATTTTGAAAATATTCAATGTTAAAATATGTTTATGTTTAAGACTTGCCGAGATGTGAATTGGGTAAAATTAAAAATTTTGAATGTTTTTCTTTGAAAAATTAATTTTCTTTATTAAAAAAATAGTTCTTATTTTTTTGATTTTAGCATCTTGATTTATTTTGGAATTCTAAAACTCCTGAGCTCACAAACTGTCTACATTATTATGGTTTTAATATTCTACCAATCATCATTTTTTTTTCAATTTTTCTTATTGACTTGCTCATTAACAGACAATTGAGTCAAAAAAATAAATTAACTGATTATTTAAAAACATACTACATTAGATCATTTATTTACATCATTTTAATTGGTTGTTGTTTTTTTAAATTGGTTCAATTATTTGTCTTTTTCTACTTACCAATTATCAATGATGCTCAACTATTCCAACTTGTTTTGCTCGCTTCCATTCTCAAATTATGCGTTTACGTAAATAATAATTCCTTAACATGAATTTAATAAGTGTAAAACATAATAATTTTAAAATTATCTTATTTCATTTTAGATATTACTTTTTTTGTTCGATGTCAAGCATTTTTTGAAAAACATTGGAATATCATCACTATCTAGTTTGATTGTATTAATCGATTGGATTAGTAAGGTATACTTGTTGCTTGAAATATCATATCTTCATCCTAATTCATATACAAATTATGAATATGTTGAGAGCATTATTCAATCAATATGCATGACAATACTTTTAATCTCGTACGTATTTTTACCAAATCCAATTATAAATAAATATGCAGAATCAGATCCGCTCATTGATCCACAGGTAAAATTGAAATCAAAATGTGAAAAGTCAACAACACAAACCTCTAATAAATTTTCTGTAGACAATAAATCTCTCATTTCTCAAATTATGTTCTTTTATTTTGACAAATACATTTTGTTTGGCTACCGTAAAAAATTTAATATAGAAAATATTATACCCATTAAAGAAGAACTTATGGTCAACAATGTGCTTAATAATTATAAGGTTAATTACAAGGACAAATATATGAAAGATTCAAAAATGGACAATTATAATATTTTGCATTTAATTTACAATTTATATAAATTTTTTTTTCTCTTCAATTTGTTTATTTTTATCATTCAAATATTGCTGGCACAATTCGAACCACAAATTATAAAATGGATTATTACATTTGTTCAACTTAAACAAGATATTAAATGGCATGGTTACTTATTTACATTTGCTTTATTATTTAGCACACTTACTCGTGTAACTATATTGGGAATATTCAACCGTAACATAAATTATTTGCAAACCAAAATACAAATCATTTTAGTAAATCATATCTATAAAAAAGTTTTGAAACGTTCAAGTTTAAAAGTTGATCAAAACTTTGATACTTACAATTTAATGACAGTCGATGTAGACATTGTACTTGATGTTATGTACTTTTGTTTTGATTTTCTCCAAATTACACTAAATGCTGTACTTTCAATCTATTTTATCTACAAAGAAATAGGTAAACTCCTTTTATCGTATTTGAAAAAAATTAAATTTTTTTTTTTTTTGAATTTAACAGATGTTTCTATATTTTATGCACTGTCTGTTTTCTTAATTATCGTACCATTCAGTTATTTGGTCGGCAAAAAGACAAAAAGTGTCCAAAAGCGAACAATGAAAGCAAAAGATAGTCGATTAAAGTTATTGAGTGAATTAATAAATGGTATTAAAACTGTGAAATTAAATTATTTCGACGAAGTTTTAAAGAGAAAAATTACGGATGTTCGTCGAGATGAAGTAAAAAATTTTAAGAGATATCAAATATTTTACGGTACTTTATCTGTAAGCTTTTATCTTCTTCCGAATTTTCTTTTCATACTTTCAGTTTTCATCTACCTGTCAATTGATGAACAAAATGAATTAACTCTTGAACGTGCTTTTACTACTTTAAACTATTTTAATTTACTTAAAAGTTCGATTATTGTTATGCCAAGATTGCTTCATTTGATTGTTACTTCGGTGGTTGCTGTAAAACGAATTCAAAGTTTTTTGAGATCAGAGGAAAAAGATAATTATGTAATGAGAAAATTCGATGAAGATTACGCTATAGAAATCGGAAAAGATGTAAATTTTTCTTGGGAATCAAATACTAAACTAACGAGTGAATGCATTCTTAAGAATTTAAATTTAAAAATAAAAAAGAATAGTCTTGTAGCTTTGTTATCAAAAACGGTCGCATCAGGTCGATCGTCATTTCTTGCTTGTTTACTAGGTGAAATAAGATTAGTTTCTAATGATAAATATCAAAATGACGAACAAAAATTAAACATTTCAAAGGAATTAAAAATAGCATTTGTGTCAAGTAAACCTTGGATTGAATCGAAAACAATAAAAGAAAATATTCTATTTGGTTTACCATTTAGTCAAAACAAGTACAATCATGCTCTGGATTATTGTCTTATTCGAAATGAATTAATTAATTATCCAAATGGTGACAACCAAATAATGAATCAAAATTTTGATCTTGAATTCAAACAAAAAGTTTGCCTAGCAAGAGCGTATTATTCTGAAGCCAATCTGGTATTATTAGACGATTTCTTGAGCATTTTCAATGATTATTCAGCGGAAATTTTATTTGATAATTTAATAAATCCGAACAAAAATAGCCTATTTAAAAACAAAACATGTATCATGGTATTGAATAATTCGAAATACATCAAATATTTTAATCAACTTCTTTACTTTAACAACGGTGAAATTACATCTGTAATTAATTTTAATAAAAATTTGGAAAACAATAATGAATTTGAAAATCAATCAGTTGATTTGCTTCGCAAACGATGCGTCAATTCAAAAATCTTAAAATATGATGATTTAGATACACTTTTTGAAGAAAAAGACAAGCACGATGAAAAAAATTGCAAAATTTGTACCAAAAAATTAATAGCTGATGATGATGCTGAATTTTCATACCCAAGTTGGCCAATATATAAACTCTATCTTAAAACATGGACTTGGAAACTAATTTTGTGCATTGTTTCATATTTTTTGACAATAGTATTCGAGATCGTTCTAAATAATTGGCTTAGTTACTGGTAAGTTAATTAATATTTTTTAAGTTTCAAATTGAAATAAAAAATATCTTTGATTAGGTCGTCAAATTCTAAAAATGTGAAAAAAGATGAACTTAAGGATTACAACCGAAAAGGTTTATCTCATTACATGATTATCTCTTTATTTTTTTGCTTTTTTTTTGCGCTTGCTAATTTTAGCGCAATTTACGGTGAAGTAAGCAGTGCTATCAAATTCCATAAAATTCTACTTTGTAAAATTCTCAAGCTGCCTTTATTTTTCTTCGATAAAACACTAACAGGTAATAAATTGTTTAAATTTTATTTATTATGAAAAATTATTTTTATTTAATTTGCAATTCATATTTGTTTAAGGTTCGATAATGAATCGATTTTCAAGAGACATTGAAACGGTCGATCATGTGATTTCTTATCTTTTGAAAATAACAATATACTTCTTTCTTCAAATATTAGCTGTATTTTGGGTTATAATATTCAATTTTTCAGAAATATTAATTCTCATACTAATAATGGTCACTATTTATTATTGTTTATTTAAATTATTCATCAAAACCGTTATACCCGCCAGAAGGCTAGAATTACAAACAAGAAATGTTCTTTATAATTCTTTAGAAGAATTATCCAATGGATCACAAACAATAGTTGCCTACGATAGATCTGAATTATTCATCAAAACACTGAATTCTAATTTGGAACAAAATGTTAGATGTTCTTACATGATTTATATTGCTTTTAAATGGTTTGATTTAAGAAACCAAATGATTGCATTGATTATTCTTATTGCAACAAGTTTATTTTCTATATACAATTCTGATACGATTGATGGTAACGAAGCTGCAATAGTTTTTAATTACTCTCTTCAATTATTGGGTAATTATTCGATCAATATAATCCAATTAACATTAGCACTAATATAGTACTAATGATAGGGTTATTTAAATGTATATTTAAATATAGTTTTATAATTATCAAATAATTAAATGACAAAAATTTATAAATGTCTAGAAAACCAATAGCACTTAATGATTTAATTTTTTCCAATTTTACAAAACAATACTTATGAATAATTTAATCTAAACATATTTCATGATAGGATTACTAGCAGCTTTTATGGGATTGGCTTCCGACTTTTTGATTAATTTCGTATCAATCGAACGAATATATCAATATCTAGAATTAGATGAACAGCTTCCTCATAATGATAATTCATTCACACTTGAAAATTTGNNTTGAAATTTGAATTTTTGTTGTGTTTAAACCAATGGTTTGTTTGCAAAAGTAGTACTAGAATGACTACCTACAAAATTATGGAATTAAAAAAAATATTAAATCAACAAAACTTATTATATACTTAACAAAGTATAAAAGATTTCTGAAACATGTTTAGAAAAAAAGGAAACAGGAAATAATTAAATAAAAAATATTGTTCAACATACCTCTAATGCAAGCAAACCTTTGAACATAATGATTGTTACATAATGATTTTCTTCATTTTAAAATTAAAATAAAAATACTTCTAATTTGCATCTAACAAAAAAATCCTATTGAATTGAATGTTGAGCGATGAATTAGTTTTTTTTCAAATAAACGAATAAAAAAAAGAAAAAAAAAAGAAAACCAATTGGTGAATGGTTTTGCTGTTTTTTGATTCTGATACTTACAAATTCAAAAAAGAACACACATACACAATTTCGCTTTCAGGCCATGTTTATTAAGAAAATAATTTCGTGAAAACCACACACTCAGTTTGAAAAGTACTACTAAGAACAAAAAAGATCGTTTGGCGACTTATTTTATAGATCGACCTGTACACAATACTTACAATAAAAAAGATCTTTTATCATACAGTTTTGTGTGCGAGTTTGAATCAATAATAAAGTAAATCTATTTTTTAGTTTGAACATAAAGCAAAAGATTGCGCCCTGACGGAAGTGTATTTTAATTGATGAAATATTGTCTGTTGTGCTATAGATTCTTTTCTTTGTATACATTTACACAATACATTTAGTTACACATCCAGAATCATCTGCAGATAACCATGAAGTATTTCTCGAACAATTTTTTGCTTATTTTCAAAGTCTGCAGTATTATTATATATATATTTTTTTTTTTTATTCTCTGAGTTTTCTATAACACACTGCGGTAATTTGTACTCATTAGAGTAATTTATTATAAATTTTAATTTGAAATGTTTTCAAAATATTTGCCCTATTTTAGTAGAGCACTCGCTTAATTCGAAAAAAAATTTATGACAAATGAAACTAAAAAAACTTATGACTTTGCGCCAACACAAATGACAATAAATTTCAAAGCAATTTCAAGAGAACATCTTTATTTTAAATGGTGTTAGTATCAAATAAGTAAGAAAAATTGTCTTCCTTTTCAGCTTCTGTAAAATTATAAAGCATATACAAAAATTAGCGAAATTCGACATGTAATAAAATTTTTACATCGAACGTCCATTTTGAAATTCGTAATTTTTTCGTTGCTTTCAAAAATTATGTTTTTTATACTAATTATTGAAATGAATTAAAATTTAAAATTTTTTCTTATTTTTTATCCAACATTATTTTTTTAACTGTCAGAAATATTTTCGATTTTTGAAAGATAAATCAAATATTTTTCAATTAAAACATGATAAAAAGGGCTTTATTGAAAAAAATTTTAGAAGATATTGAAAAAAAATTTACAACATGAAAATATTTAGGATACAGTTAAAATGATTATTTCAGATTATATTTGAAAAGACAAACATCGTTTTTAATTCGAATTTCAAATTTCAAATTTTTATTCTGACTCAAAAAAAAAATTTTTTTAAATTAAAATTACAATCGTTTTTAGATAAGCGACTTTTTTAAGAAACCTTAATGCACAAATTTAGGAAATTAAATATTTCAATTAAACTAATTGTTATTATTGAGTAAATCTAAGATTTCTGAATTATTATTTTGCATTACATTTGAAATTTCCGAATTATTTTCATTTGCATCATCAAATATTTCTTTTGGTGTTCTAAAATCTTTAATTTGTCCATTATGCAAAAACAAAATTTTATCGGCTAATTGAATGTGTTTAATACTTTTTGTGATTAACAAAATAGTTCTTTCTTTAAAAACTGTTTTGAATAGTTGACCTAATCGCATTTCAGTCTGCAAATCAAATTGACAATTTGTTTCATCGATTATCATAACTTTACTTTGTTTTAGAAATGTCCTAGCTAAACACAATAATTGTTGTTGGCCTACTGACAGAGCACTTTTCTGTCCATCAATATGATGATATAAATTACCTTTCAAGGACAAAATCTGATCTTTGATTCCAACGTAGTCTAGAACAGTCCACAATTCAATATCATTGTATCTATCCTCGGGATCTAAATTGAATCGAATAGTTCCAGTAAAAAGTGATGCATCTTTCGGAAAGACTGCAATATTTTTTTTCAATAATTCTGAACATATTTTTGTTATATTGAAATCATCAATTAAAATTTTTCCTTTTAACGTTTTAACTTCATTAAAAATCGATAGCAATAAAGTTGATTTGCCACTGTCTGATTTTCCTACAATTGCAATTAGTGAATTTTTGTCAATTTCGAAATTAAGATTCGATAGTGTTGCCTTTCGGCATTCAGTGTATGCTGATGAATAGTTTACAAACTTAATTCTACCATCTATTTTCTCCAAATTTTCAAGTGTGAATGAATTATCATTATGAGGAAGCTGTTCATCTAATTCTAGATATTGATATATTCGTTCGATTGATACGAAATTAATCAAAAAGTCGGAAGCCAATCCCATAAAAGCTGCTAGTAATCCTATCATGAAA
>BLXL01011252.1:0-11198 GCA_023170135.1 Acarapis woodi | reverse complement strand
AACTGAAGAATTCGAATTAAATGAAGAAGGCCTCAATTCAATTCTTAATCATGAAAAGGCGAGAGACAAACCAGTTGTTCTTATATCAATTGCTGGTGATTTTCGCAAAGGTAAATCATTCATGCTGAACTTTTTCCTACGCTATTTGAAAGCAGCTGAAAAAGGTGAAACTGATACATGGCTTGCAGATAAAGAGCAACCATTGAAAGGTAATTGTTTTATAAAAATCATTTTATAAGATCAATAACATTACTTTTGATTATTTTTTGAACAATTCAAAGGTTTTTCATGGAGAGGTGGTATGAATCGAGATACAAGTGGCATTTTAATGTGGTCTGAACCATTTAATCTAACACTAAAAAATGGAAAAGAAATAGCTGTTCTGTTAATGGATACTCAAGGGTGTTTTGATAGTGAACATACGTTCAAAGATACTGCAACAGTTTTTGCCCTTTCTACAATGTTGTCATCGATTCAAGTTTATAATTTAATGCATAATTTACAGGAAGATAACCTTCAATTTTTACAAGTTTACACCGAATACGGCAAGTTGGCGTTAGAAAATACTAAAAGTTCACCTTTTCAAAAGTTAATTTTTTTAATTCGAGACTGGAGTTTTCCATACGATTGTCCATATGGTTTCATTGGTGGCAAGCAATTATTAGATCAACGCCTTGAAGAAAAAAAAGAACAAGCTCCACAATTGAGAACGTTACGAAAAAATTTAAAAGAGTGTTTTCAGGAGATTTCGTGTTGTTTAATGCCTCATCCTGGCAACAAAGTAGCCTTAAATCCAAATTTCAAAGGTAGTCTAAATGAAATGGAAGAAGATTTTGTCACACATCTTGAACAATTCATACCGACACTACTGGATATTCAAAAAATACCAATCAAGGAGATTGCTGGCTCTCAAATAACAGGAAGTCAATTGATTGAATATTTCAAAGTTTACTTTGACACATTTAAAGATAAAGAGATACCAGAACCAAAATCTATAATGGAAGCCACATCAGAAGCGAATAATTATATTGCAGTCACATCGGCTAAAAATCTTTATTTACAAGAAATGGAAGAAGTTTGCGGTGGTAAAAAATCTTACGTGAATCCATCTTATTTGGATGTAAAGCATAATGAGATTAAGAAAAAAGCAATGAATTGTTTCTACGAGACAAAAAAATTCGGGGGTGAAGAGTTTTCACGTATTTTTATTGAGAAATTGGAAAAAGATTTGAAAGATCAATTTGAACGTTATAAAGAGAATAATCAAGCAAAAAATGTATTTGCAATGATTGGCGCCCCTTTGATTTTTTTAACTTACGCCATTATATTAATTGTTTTATCAAAAATCGTCGAATTAATTGGAATAATTTTCCTAGCTAACTTAATATTCACTTTTGCTACCATCAATTTGGTTGTTGTTTTCTTGTATTTCATCTTGAAGGTACAAGGCACATTCCCGGAATTCATACAAGGTATCGATGATGTTGCAGAAAGTGTTCGAATATTTACTATTCAATTTATAGTGAATATAGCAAGAAATCATCTTGAATTAAGTAGTTATCAGCGTTTTCAAGAACCTGCACATTAACTACACTTAATGTATGAATCATTTTAATAATTTAATAAAATAAATTATTAAAATATGTAAGCGAATGTAGATTATTGAAACGTAAAATTTTATTAATTTATATATAAAACTAATCTGCAATTATTGTCTGCTTGTTTTCTTTTTAATCTAAACTATATGCACATCAATTTGTTTTTATATAAAATTTTATCTTTTGATCATATTTGTAGATATTTTTTATTTTTAGATACAGATCTATCTTCAATTTATTTTAATTTCAATAAAGTTAAAAGAACATTATCTGACTTTTCATAATCTGATTTTTATAGTTTTTGAAATATCGAAAATAAGGTTTTTAATTTGAAGGTAATTTTCTACTGATTATTTTACATTTTATTCCCACCTAATATTTATAAAATAATCAAAAATCTATTCTAAATTTGTTTTCAATTAATTATCAAATTGATTTTTGAAACAAGGTCAAAAAGAAATTTAATTTTTTTTTGATTTTTTGAATGTATGTCATTAAAAACATGAGCGTTTTTTGGCTCGAAAATTTTTTTATGGTCAAAAATCTTAATCAAATTTTAAGATACCTCGAATATATTCTTATTTTTCAAGCAACGCCTTGCATAGTTTTGTGTTGTTAGCTTTGAAATATTATTTTTGATAAAAAAAGATGCTCCAAATGTTAATGAAAATTGTCATTTTTCTAAGAATTCAAAATAAAATTTTGAAATTTGAAAAAGGAAATTTTCAATTATTTTATGGTTTTAAATTTCTTAAACATCGTTTAACATTGAATTTCGCATATCGACTTTGAATTTCAAAATAAATGCGCTCATCTATGACATAACGATTCACAAAATATTTTGTATTTGATGTTTAACCTTAAAAATCTTGCGCCATTAAATACGCACATCGTGTGTTTGTTACTAATTGTAATTGCTCAAAATTAGGTAAGAAAAATTGTACATTTTTCATATTCTTCAATAAAAATGCTTATTTACTATGATTAAAAAATAACTGAAACTGTTTAAGGAAAAAGTTTATTAAATAAATATCGTAAGATAAATTTACTTGATTTATCTACTTATACTATATAATTATGGACGTTGATGTATGAATGACTGTGATGGAACAATCAAATTTGTCAACTTTACTCTGTTTAAAGTAGACTTGAACGACAAAATTTTTTATGTGTACTTGAATCCTAAATGTTTAAGTTCTTTCAGATTTTATTTAGTCGACTATATATAAAAGAACAATCGACAGTATTTAGAACGAAACATAAACCTACTAGTTTATTTGAATTATAGAAAAATATCACATTATTCGTTATTTTATATAAATATCGCATGAGCATCTTTTGATAAAAAAAAATTTTTAGTTCAAAGTAGCAAGACACTTTTTAAAAATTTGTAAGAATGTCTTAAAAAGATTGAAAGCAAATCTTCAAAACATTAAACAATGTGAAGTTAGCTAGATTGAAACCATAAGATCACATTTGTCAAATGTAAAAAAAATTTAATGAAAAAAATTTTCATTCTAAAGATTTTCAATTAACGTTTTGGACTGATGTTGAAAAATTATTTCAATTAGTGAAGTTGATTGATTGTTTAATTAAAATCAAAATGTTATAAAGTTATTTACTTGAATTATGTGCATAATTTTCTTTAAAATATTCTCATTTGAATTTTCGTGAGTTCAACTTGATTATTATCGTTTCTAAAATAATTCAGAATATTTGTTTTCTCTATAAGAAAGTTTGACTTTGATTTGACAAATAGTCTAAATGGTGATGCTATTCATTTTAGTGAGGAAGAAAATTTGATAACCTGCTTACATTAATATTAATTATTGTTCAATTTTAATAAATAAATAAATTTATCAATCGGCATCTTATAAAAAAAAATAATTGATTCAAACATAATGATGAGGAAAATTGATAAATCTCTAAAATTTCAGTTATCAAAAATAAAAAAATTTTTCATCATCATTTTATGCATCCGACTATTACCTACTGTACAATCTACTTATTTACCATTCCAAATATTGAATCATTCTGATCATTTTCCCCAAAAATCCATCCAAGATGAAATTGATGTTCAAAATAGAGAATTTTTATTCAATCATTTTAAACAATTAAATACAGAAAATTTCAAAGATAAAAATGAATTCAATTTTGGTTTGACAGATATCGATGATAAAAAATATGAATTGAACAAAACTTTAAACTTTAATCAACAGCCGAATATATTCACCAGACGGATAGCCTTATCAAGTTTAGCGAATATATTCGGTAGCGATACAATTCAAGAGGATAAAAAAATCGATGAAAAATTACCATTAATAGCTGATAAAGAAATTCATAATAAAATGTTAGATTTCAAAAAAGAAAATTTAACTACTACTGAAGAAATTAATAATAATGCTAATTCAAGTACAATTAGTTCTGAAAATGAATCAGCATTCCTTAAAAATCATCGACAGAACGACAAAGAAATTGAAAATTCAAATGAATTGTTAGGCTTTAATAAAAATTATCAAAATTTGTCCGGTAATCTCAAAAATCAAACTAATCTGAATCAGAGACGACAAGATTTAATGAATATTTCAAATTCAGATCGACAAAACCTAAATAACACAAATTTTTCCCATCGATTATCAAACGAAACTGAAGATTATTCAAATCAAAATTCAAACTCCAAAAATTCTTTTGTATTTTTTTCTCCGGAATATGGGACAGATAATACAGATTTACATGAAATTAATAAGTTTGGTTTGAAAAAAGATAATCTATTTACTTCACGAATAAAAAATGAAAAAGTTTATCACCAACGTTATAATCCTGTTGAAACATTGACTAATAACAAAGATCAAAGTGCTGAATATGATGAAGAGACGATGCAAAATAATAATGTTATGACTAAATTAATTGAAAAACGAAGAAACTTGGCAAAAATGCGAAACAGAACAAATAGCCAACGTATACGATATAAATTGAATAAGTCAAAAAAAAATCAATTTAATAATCAACTGTTGAATAGAAATACAATGCAAAGTGGATTCAAACCTATAGATAGCAGATTGTTAAAAGAACAATCACAGATCAATACATTAACAAGTGTTAAGAAAAATTCGATGAACAAAGGATACCAAAATAAAAATTATGGTCATTTATCTTCAGTGAGAACAATGCAAAATCATAATAATTATGATTTAAGTAGTAATGCAATAACTAGTAAATCGAAACGTGTTGGTTATCGAAATTTCACTGCACCTGTTAGCACTTTCGTATCAACAAATTCACCATCAAATTTAGAACAAGAAATTGATCAAATATCGGCTAATAATCAACCGAATTTATTCGAACATGATTATCGCTTTACATCTGATTCATTTGGTAAGTATTGATAAAAATTATTAAAAAAAATGAGTCTTACAGAAAACACTTGTTTTATCATTATCGACAGGTAACAGTAAAGTGAACAATAATAATGAAAGTGTTGATCTAATAGATGATGAAAACAATCAAAAAGATGAAATGCTTAATGATCAAGATAAAAAATTGGTTAATGATCCCAATAAAGAATCAACTCCTGAAAAGACACAAAACGAAGAACCAAATGATGTAACATTCAGTGAATTTGATAATCAAGCGATTAACAAAAATAGTGATCAACTTACTAATAAACAATTACATCAATCAACAAACAGTCAAGTGAACAAAGAACAAGTTAATCAAAAAATTGAACAATCGAATCAATTTGATATGGAATCAGTTGAAAACAATGCTAATGAAAACGACAATGAACTAATAAATAGTTCTCAAAATAACGTATCATCGCCTAAAAGTCAATCTAAAGAAACTAATAATCTGAATATTTCATCAACTAATCCAAGTGGCAAAATGAAAATAATTAATAATGAGCCTAATAAGTCATTGAAACAACAAAAAAAAAATGCACCTAAATTAAAAACAGACAAAAAATTTGATTTGAAACAGTTCATTGATCAAAATTATAAAAATTTCAAAATTTATGATTCGAAACTCAATTCGGGTACAAGCGATGCCAATGAGTTAAAAAATAAAGGACAATTCGATTTAGATACAACTTTTCCATCAATGAGTACTTATTTGTCAAATGAAAATTTTAAGATAAATCTAAATCCGATAAATGGTGTTAAATCGTCTGAGTTGGAAGATGATTTATCAACAAGCGACTTATTTCCATATCCAAATGGACAATTTAATAGCAAACGAAATCCATTAAATAATCTTTATTATCCGATAATGAAAAAGAAAAAATTTTTACTTGCTAATTCATTGCCTTATTCAGGTTTTTCTATAAATCCACTCAATGCTATGTTATTCGACAAAATTAACACACCAATTGATAATTATTTGATTGAAAAAATACCAATGCAGATATCGTCAATTAAAACAAAATTAGAAAAAAATCAATTGGATAATAAACTACATCATTTGGATAGTAAATACTCATTGCATCCATTAACACCATCGTATGCACCAGTCCATTCTGAGACAACCAAATACTATGAACCAAAAGGATATTATGATTTAAAATATCATAATAGTATGAATCACTGGCAAAGTGGATTAGCCGGCTTTCTTTTGGGTAAAATTAAAAATAAAAAAAAAAACTAAAATTTGAAACCTTTGAATAAATACAATTAAATATTTAAATTAGGTGTTGTTCCATTTTCGTTTTTACTTGCAAGTATGGCGCCTACTATATCGGCCATTTCAAGTGGATCAGCGGCCACTGCATTAGGAAGACGACGACGATCAATTATTGATCAATTTGATTCACAAAATAATCGTACAACAAATATAATCTGTTTGAATAAACTATTTAAAATAATTTCTTCAATAAATAAAACTGTAAAGGTAAATAGTCTAGATGAACAAATTAAAATTCATTTTAATCAGCTGATTGATTTGAAAAATGAATGCAAATTTGATTTTCCAACCCGAACCAATTTACACATTAAAAATAAAAATATTATCGATTTCGATGAATCAGAAATCAAAAGTCAAGAAGAACTTAAAAAGCTTAAAAATTTTTATAACAATGTAAAAGGAAATTTAAACTTGTTGGATGTTATTCTTAAATATCTTTTTAATTTCAAACTGATAAAAGATCAAAATTACTTCACTAATCAGGTGCAAACTAATAACACTCAGACAAGTATGATTGCATTAAGAAATGAAATTACATCCATATATCAAATATTGAATTTCTTAAAACAAAAAGAGGAAAAATGTTTTCAAGAGATGTTATGCAAGATTCTTCTCAGCGCGCCATCGGTAAAAAGTTATTCTTCAAATTTTAATTCGCTAATTGCAAACATGTAAGTCCAATTTAATGATATTTGTAATTTGAGTTTATTTATTAGATTTTTTTACCACTGAATTTAGCANNGAATTTAGACTATGAGCTTTTTAACCGCAACAATATTAATATACGCTATTGGAGCTGGAATTACCGCGGCTGCTGGCACCAGACTTGCCCTCCAATAGATAATCGCCAAAGCATTTACATTGTGCTCAATCACAATAAACTGAAGAAACATAACAAAAGTTACGCTCTCCAATGTTTATGTCTCGTCACTGCCTCCTACATCTAAAATTGGGCAAATTGCGCGCCTGCTGCCACCCTTAGATGTAGTAGCCGTTTCTCAGGCTCCTTCTCCGGAATAGAACCCATATTCCCCGTTACTCGTGATCACCTTGGTAGTCCCGTCGACTACCAACAATAGTTGATAAGTCAGAAGCCTGAATTACACTTCATCGTCGCTCATAAGAGGACTTAAATGATAGCTGATTGTTATCTAGAATCACCTCTGAAATGAAGATACCCCCTAAAGAGTACCCTACAGTCTGGCTCTAATAAAATGCGACTTACATTACTGTAAGCCTGGATGCATGTATTAGCTCTAGATTTACCACAGTTATCCATTTAGAAACTCGAGAGCAAGGAAGTTATAACTGATTTAATGAGCTGTTTGCGGTTTCACTTTGTCGAGGCTGTACTAAGACATGCATGGCTTAATCTTTGAAGGTAGCGTATCACTACTGGCAGGATCAACCAGATAGCTTGTTTCATGATGTAATTTCTAATAAGAATTTACATCAATCACATTTTGCCTGTGTTTTTTAAGCACACAAGCATCCGATTTACAATAATCGTTTTTTAAATAATCGAAATTCTTCATATTAGCAATCTCTAAATTCTTCATTCCATCCAACATATTTTTTTCATGATGAATGCAATCGTAGCATAGCTACATTTTTTAAATTATTCAAAATTCATTTATTTTTAAAAAAAAGACTAGCAACTTTCAAAAGTATTTTTAAACGAAAATAATCTATTAAGCATCACTCTCAATAGATTCTTTTTCATTTTACACTTCTTGTTACTTTATTTTCTAGATTCCCTTTAACAATCGGATTCTAAAAAGATGAACGCGCACAGTCTCTATTAAAATACATTTTTTTTCTTTTTAATAATTAAAAATTCAATAAACATCTTTTTATTTAGTTACATGTTAAATTTATAAGAAAAATGAAAAATTACATGCGCATAAGTTACGAACTCAAATATTTTTTAACTATTCAACTTCTCTAATGTTGAAACACGGCAACTGGGAATGTAAGCTGTTATTAATCTCAATTGCTGTTTAAAATGCTAGATAGATTTCACCTAATCAATAAATGTCTTTGATTAAAAAGTAAAGACATTATTATGTAGTTATAAAGTGAAAATGAATTAAAAAATAATGAATAAAAGTGAAATGACATTTCTCATTCTATATTTTTTGATTATTATCTGTGCAATTAATTAGATCAACAGTTGTTATATTTACTTTTTAGTAAGCTAATTAGTTAATGCGAATTCTGATTCTAAAATCTAATTTTTTGTGAATGATGTTTATATTAGATTGCGAATTATTTTGGATAATGTAAATATGGGATATATTCAAATATTGTGTTATTTTTTGTTTTGTTTTGTTTGTGACTTTAATATAACGATAAAAATATTGAAAAAATAAGAAAAAACTATTAAGACTTTTAAATTATTCAAATATTTCACGAAAAATATTTTTCTAGAAAATGAGCTTCTTCGTAAAAATAGGAAAATCCACTAATTTTATTTTTACAAAATGTGTTTAGAACTTGATCATTGACACAAACAAAATTTATTTCAATTTTTCATCCAATGTGTCAGAAAAATTTACAAAAATTATCGATCATATTAATACTAAAAAAAAAATTTTTTATCAAAATTCACAAGTAAAAAATTTAATTTTGTTTTATTGATTTGCTTGAAAATTTGAAAAAAAAATTAATAATTTCGTTGTTTGAAATAAAACCTTTTTGACAAGTCAAATTTTTTTTTGATATCATTTATATTAAATTAGAAAATTAGTTGCATTTGGGAGCGATTAAATTTTATTTCAATTTAGAATTTTTGGATAACTGTGTATTTTTTATTTAATTTTTTTTTCGTAAAAATGGCACAAAATCTTTTATGACCACTCAAATTAATCATTCATATTTGATAAGAAATGAAATGAATTTTACTGAAGTAATTTCTAAGAATTACATTGAGAAAAATTTTGAGAAATCTGTCAGATAATTAGAATAAATGATAAAAATTAGAAAATAAAATTTCTGTTCAAAATTTATATATTTATTTTACAATTTTTCGGTTTTGCAATTTAATTTTACTTATATTCTTGGATTATTTCTAATTATTGTTTAAATGATAGAATTTTTTTTATCAACAAAGTTTCTTTTCACTTAATTATTTAAGAAACAGGGTCAAATCAGAACCATAGTATTTTGTTCAAAATATATTTTCATTGATGAAATATGATTCAAAATATTTTTTCTCTAAGAAAACTCTTAAATTTTATTTTTGTTTTCAAATAATAATTTGAAAGATAAGTACCATCTAATCTGTTCAAAGAAAAAATCAAAATAAAATATATTTTATTTTAAAAAATACTGAAAATTATTCTTTACTACATAAAAAAATATATATATTCTACTGAATAAGTTATATGTTAATAATGATAATTATCTAATTTAATAAAAATAACTTTATGAATTATTAATGATAAGACATTAAAAACAAAATTTTTGATCACATTATCAGAAAAATAGATGCATCTAATAATAATCTAATTCACGTATAATTTTTAATTCAACATCTTCCATTTAAAAAATTTTATTTATTTAAAATTCATAATAACACGCTTGCTAATGTTTGAAAGATTGCCAAATTATAAATTGTGAATCGAGGAAATTAATTTTCTTTCCTTTTTTATTTGCTATATTTTTATATATTTTTTAATCTTTTATTTATCATAACAAGATTTTTTCTTGCCTAACCATTACATAATTTTATATAAAAAAGTTTCCAAGATGTCTTTCCTAAAAATTTTCTTAGAATACTCTATGAATTTATGCAAGAGATACGAATTAAATTATTGGACTAGTTTGGCGTTTGAGTGTCTCACATAAATGTTTTAAATTTTAAACATTAATACTTTTATTATGATGATGAAATTATGGTTGCTTTTTCATTAAAAATTAAAAAAAAAATTAGAAAAATTTGAATTTAAATTGAATTAATTATTTGAAAATAAATTCTGTTAATATCACTCGACAAGTTTTGTTCGGCTAGCATATAAAATTTTTTTAACCTTAAAATAAAAAATCACACCATGTAATTTTCTGAATACAATAATTTTTCAAATTGAAATTCTCTCGTCGAAAGGAAATTTTACAAGCATCTTTTAATTTAACTCAAAATATATCACACCAAGTGCATTTCATTTTTTAAACTTTTTTCTTTTTAAATATCTTTTATGAAATTATTTTTAAAACTATTTTGAAGTGACACTGTCAATAAAAAGATCAGTTTAAGTTTATTTTATTCTTATTATTATTATTTTTTTTGAAATTTCAGTGCTTTTATATTCGGTAAATTCTTTATCCAACCAATTTTTAATTTATTTATTCAGGTTACTTAACAAAAATTTGCATTCTAATAAATTGTCAGAAACGAATTTTTTTTTTAATGCCAAATGGTCCAATCAGCTTATTTTAGTCTTTTGAATGTATTAAAGTAAAAAAAAGAAAAATTCAAAAAAAAAATCTAACGATTACGCATGGCAAATTAACGAAAAAAAATTTAATCATCTTTATATATCTTAAAAAAGAATGTCAAGGTTAAACGATAGTATCGAAAAGTACTGTGCAAGTCCATTAAAATTTAAGATGTTTATGACAACAAAGAAATTTATTTAGAATGACTAATTATTTATCATTGATATTTAAAAATGTTAAAAAGAAAAGAAATTTTCAGCTGAATCTATATTTGTTCAATATATTTTGCCTTGAAGCAACGTGATTAAAGTTAAAAACCGATTGGTTTGCTACTCGTAATACAAAGTTGTTTGAAAAATATTGACATAATCATATATCGATTGTGAAGCTAGTACAGCGAAGCTCGTTTAATTTTATTTCACACAGTTAGTGTCTGGTTTCTAATTAAAACTTCCAAAATTCACAATTCATAGACATTAGAAACAA
>BLXL01011251.1:0-15243 GCA_023170135.1 Acarapis woodi | reverse complement strand
AATAATTTTTTTTTGTAAAAAAAACTAACTTCCGTTAGATGGCATTTGGTTGAAATACCATTTCCGCTTGAAGTGTAAAGTGGAAAAACAAGCGAATTGTTATGGACTAACTTTTTTTGCAATGCCTTTTGAATTTTTTGAATGCAAATTTAAAAATAAAATGATCGTCTTTGCTAGGATTTCGAACTTCACGGATTCAAGAATTAATTGGATTGATTGTTTATAACAACATTCTCTTCGATGCTAATAATAATATCAATTTTTTATTTCGAAGTTTTTTGGTAAATTTTTGATTGATTAGGAAAATTTCAGAGCTATTATATCATTTCACTAAATTAATATCAATATCGCTTGATAAATTAAAAAATATTGCTTTTGAAAATATAACTTTGTTAAACTGTAATAATATGAATATATTAATGAATAGATTCCTGAAAAAGTTCAGAATAGGAAACACATTTTATTTAATCTAATTTCATTATTCAAAATTTTAGCATTTCGGAAAAAATTAAGGAGAATTTCACAAAATTTTGAAGTAGTGACCGATTTTATGTATATTCTTTAAATAAAAAACTTTAAGAATACTAATAAAATAGTTTTGAAGTAAATAAACAAAAAAATCACTTCTTGAATTCAATACAAACCTCAAACAATCAATTACACTATATTATAATCCAGGAAATTGAATGCTTGAAATTTTTTCCTTTTGATTAATTTATGATTGAAATTAATTAGGGAGAAATCACAATCACTCAATAAAAAACCATTAACATTTATTTTGATCACTTATATTCAACACAAAAACACTGATGTATTCCACTTTGAGTAGCTTGATTTGAAGATGATAAAAACAAAAAATTTCGAGTTTTACGAGATTTCGTTGATTTAATTTATAATTATTGGCATATTTGATTTGATTTCAATCTTATCAAAAATTCGTTAGACAAAAAGATTCAAAAAAAAAATTTAGGATTCAAAACAATTAAATGTAAATCCTAAATCCAATTCAAATTATTACAAGAAGTCTGTTATTTTGAAATATCCAACATTGATTCGATCAAGATGCTTATAAAAAAAGGAAAGAATCACACATTTATAGATCACTGATCTTATTGACTTTGTTTGAAATCGAATAATAAACATTTGCAGGAATTCAAATTTAAAAACTATCAAAATAATTTTTTTTAGTATTTGTGAAATGGTCGAGTGTGTGTAAATCATATTTCATTATTAATTATCGAAATAGTACTCAAAGGGTGAAGACACACTTACACACGCCACACAGATACACTAACAGAGTCCACAAAAAATTCATGGTTATATCTAAACGAAAACTCAAATTGTGGCTCTGCAGTGTGTTTCATTTTTACATTCAACTGCCTCTACGAGCGACTTCTTCTTTTCTAAATTTGTTTCTTCTTAAACCACCGTAGAAAAGTTTGTCAAAATCAGCTGTTCAAAGGTGAAAATTCGGAACAATTATATAGTTATTATACAACTTAACAAAAGTGGAAATTCAAAAATGGGTATTACGTTAGGTCATTATATATTTTGCTTAAATAGATATCTCTGTTATTTAGAAAATTTTGTATAATTTTTTGCTATCTTACTATATAACTTATTCACCATATCATAAATTATATACTGCGCATATGTAAAGTGTTAGCGCTTCAATTTCGATTCGCAAGGCTTGATAAATGCGCTTAATTGAAATCAATTTTTTCATATATATTATGTATAATGTACATATAGCAAATATCATTTTATATGCACACAATATAAAAGAATCACTTCAAAATTCCATAAAAAATCGTGTTTTTTAAATCATTAATGGCCAGGGAAAATAAAACTATATGATTTCGATTGTCATGCGCTTAATTTTTTATTAAACAATTTTCAATTCTTTTTCCTGCTCCTTACTTCCTCTTCTATATCGTGAACTTACAAATCGATTATTTTGCGCATGGATATAGATATAAAATTACAAGTCGAATATACAATTCGATACTTCACAGCACTTTTTGCTTTTATCGTTCTCTGCAGTTTTGTGATCTATTATATATATTTGAAGGATAGGTGAAAAAATAGGCTTTTCGGTTTTCAAATTATATTATTCGGTGACAATGGTGCGCCGATTTTTTGCATCCGTATGTAAAAATCCATGTTCTGCCAAACAATAAGAAAGCAGACACAAAATAATGTTCCGAAAAAGCGTTGCATGCAATGAATGATAAGTTTTTCATTTTGATTTTAAAATATTTGGTGCAGATGATTAGAAAATCTAGTTGAAAAAAATTTTCTGAGTTTGAAATTCGTGAGGGACTAATTAGAATAAATTTTAGGATATCATCATTCATCGATTCACTATCTAAATGTTCATTTATTTATTATACTGATCACATATTTACCAAATTCATTTCAAAATATCTATTTATTTTAAATTTTAAACCATTTTACAAAATAAATTTTCTATATTCATCAAATAGATATACATAATAATCGAAACGATTGGTTTATAAAAAAAATACAAGTCTTTGAAAATCTATAGGCCATAACATTGATCGGTACGTCTTGCGAATATTATGTGGCATGAAACCAATTTAAAGATCAACTTTTATTTTAGAATTTAACTTTTGACCATTTTGATTGTAGTTGAATGCGAAAACACTTTTACTGATGTCGCATTTGTTAATTTATTTTATTTCTATAAGACGCACTCATACATTTGACTGTCTATACTTTTTAAAAACTTTTTCACTCTTTGCAAGCAAAAAAAATGCTAAGCGAAAGTTCTTTGATGCTTCACTTATTTCACTTGTATCTAAAAAAAATATTCGCTTACCATTTAAAAATACCAAAGAACAATATAGAAAAAATGAATCACTAGTTACACCCAATGTCTCTCTAAAATATGATTCAATCGTTTGAAGGAATTTTTAATCTTTAAATTTCAAACGAATGACCAATGTTGATCATTTTTTCTTTTTGAATAGATTTACAATTTTGAGTTGCAATCGAACGCTTATGATGTTAGAAAATGTAATTTTACATATTTATTGAAATTATAAAAACTACCGTGGTTTGTCTTACTATATTTAATTTGTAAGTTTCAAAGTTATTATCAAGAATGTTGTGAATAATTTAGAGATAATTTTTTATTATTAACTATTTTAACATTTTTCAAAAAAATTTTTGAAATCGAAATCCCTTTCAGGTACATGATTTATAGGAAGGAAATTTTTTTACTTTAGGGTAGCAAGGGTACACTAGCTAATTGTGACCGTTGGCTAAGTAATAGTAAATACATTCGAAGGTAACAAATTAATTTTTGTCTTTTATTACAAAGAAATAAACAGTTTTTACACGCAGGTCAGTAATTGACAATAATTCGTGCTGACCTATTTTCTAAAAATTTTTCCGATCTGATAACAAAGCCCATACACAAAAGAGGCACCTATTTAAATGAAAAGGCTAAAGCATTTTTTATCGTTCTGTATTTTTTATTTGTTTTTTTATATTTTTCAAATTGAATAACTTTTATTTCGAATTTATGTATATTAAAAGTTAAGAATAATGAATAATATAATAATGAATACTTTTTTTTAATCATAAAAAAAAGAGATTTATTTATTTATTTGGACTAAAAAAATTCGAAAGCAAAAATTTGAAAAAAATCGAAAAAGAGAGGGAAGATGTCAATTTATGTATTTTAATAATGCCAATATAAACAGTACAAAACTTTTAAGTTGTTTTAACACAAAAAAAATAAATTTGAGGCTAAACTTGTGTTTTGAACATCAATTTAGAAAGAAAGTATGAAAACCGGAAATCTTTAACTTTTCGTAATTTAAGTATATATCAAGCATCTAAATATACATTTACACAAACAATTATACATTTAAATTTCAATTAGATTTCAGAATAAATTTCGATTGAATTGAATGCATAAAAATAATATGAAGTAAAAATTTGAAATGATTGAGTTATAGAAAAAAAAAATCTAAAATTTTAATTTAATTCGACAGCACTTCCTTTATTTTTTAGTTTTATTATTTAAAAAAAAATTCAGATACAAACATTGGTTTATAACTACCGCTTTTATGAATCATTTATCAAATATTCACACGATATACGCTTTGGCTTTTCTTTAAAATCAGCATTTGATATTTTGCTAATATTCCATTGAATTATTCAAAACAAAAATGATCTATCATACAATTTGTAGTATATAATTTATTAAAGTATTCAAGCACTCGAAGTTTATTATATATTAGTTTTATAATTTGGTATTTTTAATGATCTAAGAATTCAATATTATTCATTCATAATTGAAAAAAGAAAACAATTGCAATATTGAATTTACATTTTTCTAATAATTTTCAAAAACATTTTTTCTGCAATGAATTATATGTATTGACTAGATGAAAACATCAAATTAGTTTGAAAACAAAAAACTTTAATATTTGGATCAAAAATAAACTCACATATACATTAATTGACCATATTCATCTACATAATTATCATAACAATGTCAAAGGTTTTGAAAACAGGTGACTTTGAATGATACTGCAGACTTTAACTTTGTTCTATTGTTTCGTTTTCATCTACGCACTAAAAAAAATTAATCTATCAAATTTTTTGGCGATACATCTTGAATGATAAAACAAGACTAATTTTTTTTTTCATGGTAAATACATTACCATTGGTAAAAAAATATTTATTGCTTCATTTATTTTGTATGATATAAATCTAAAAAAAAAAAATATTTTTTACTTCGTATTTATGCAACACAGAAGAATTAAAAAAATTTACACAAGTATGCATGATTCTTTATTTGAATTTATTTGAATTCGGACTTTCCTAATAAATTAGACATGTATTTGTGAATTTTTTTTTTCAATTCTGCTTAATCCTATTTAAAAAACTGGAACTTTAAATTCATTTTTTTTGAATATTAAGTAAAAGATGATCCAATTAATAAATAAAATTAATTTCGATACTCAAAATAAATGAAAAGGATCACTTAGCGGCTCAAGACAAACATCAAATGAGAGTCTGTTAAAATTTCTCATTAACATTTAATGGAGACTACAAATGCTTTTTTCTTGAAAAAAATTTTCTTATTAAATAAATTGTTATTTTAGATGAAAATGTTGCATCAGTAATATCATATTAGTAAAATTATCAGTTTATTAATAACAGAGATGTTCATAAATAATTATATTTATAGGTTTTTTACAAGTTTTATAGTTTAAAAATAATGAAATCCGTAAAATTTTTTCAATCAAATAAAAGCGATATATCAGTTTTAATAAATTTGACTGTTTTTTTATTTGATTTTAATGAATCTTCTACTTACGAATAATGATAATAATTAGATGTTAATGTTTTTACTATTAACTTTTTTAAAGGTTATTTAATATAACAAAAAATCTAACCTATCATGAAAACATATTCGAACAAAAAAATTTAATCTAAAATATACATGCAATTTATTGGCTACAAAATATTTTTTTGTTAAACATTCACTTTTTTAATTTCAATTTTTCAAACGAAAACAAAGAAGTTTAGTTTGAAATTTAAATTTAGAAAAATTGAAACTTAATTTTGATTTAAAGTAGTATACTTCAAATAAATATTCGATAAATATAATTTTTTTTAAGTTGCTAATTAAAAAAAACAAACCGATCATTCGAACTTAGAATCTCTAATTTGATTTTGAGTTTATTAAATTTAACTTTTTATTTCTTTAGATTTTTTTATTTACAGTTATTGTACATTCATAATACATTCATTCGAGAATGTAATTATAAATATTTTTAATGTTTTCAAATATATATAAATAAAATAAAATCAGGATATCGAATCTTGAATCAGAATTTAAGTTTCAACATGTTTATAAGGCATTTCTAAAAAAAAAAATTTTTCAATTTCATTTTTGTATTTTTTTAAATTCTAAAAGTTTTGTTCCTTATCGAAATAGTTGACAAAAAAATTTTATATATTTGAATATTCAAATTTCAGAATGTTTTTCAGTGTAGAAAATAATACACTATTTAAAAAAAAGGTTTATTATTCAATTCAAATTTTTATATTAAATTTGAATTTTAAAAAATTTCTGATTCAAAACTCTAATCAATTATTTAAACAATCTAATAAAATATCATTTTAATGGTAGGAAACGAATATATCTTTTTTTGAATCGTTTTTTTCTCAATTTTTTTGACAGAATTAACGCAATAATATGTTTATTTCTAATTTATTTTATTTCTTGATATTATTTTCTTGCAAAATCAGCATACAGTTTTCAAATCATTCTTTTATTAATAAACACAAACTTATAAACTTTTTGAAATAAAAATATTATCTAGTAGAAAATATTGGAATAAAAAAATTAAATGAATATTATTTGTTAATTAAATCAAAACTATAAATCGAGTTACTAAGTTTTTTAAAAATGTCAAACTGTGTGCTGAACTATAATTTGTATCTATGAATATCAAAATAATCATTTTTTACCAGATAAAAATTTTAATAAAGATTTCTCATTTGAAACAATATCGACTCAGTTTAAAGAGATTAATTCTAGAAGTGGTTAAAACACTTTTATTATTAGTTTTTATTAAAAGTAATGAAAATTCGTCAATTATATTGTTCGATAACATGTCTTCATAAAAAAAATTTTCGCACACATTGTTACACATATTAAATTCTTCATTCATTATTTTTTGAGCACTAATTGTTTAAAAAGACGTATTCCATTAAATAATTGTGCTTTTAATCATCACATTATATACAGTTTACAACGATTATTTAAACTCGCATAAAATTCATTAGAATGAGATAAAACAAAAAGTTAACCTTTAATTACCATTTTTACATTTTGTTTTAAATAAGTATCATGATATCTTTTTGAAAATTTTTTTAGTTTGTAGGCAAAATTTTGTCAAAATTAACGAGACAAATGAATTGAAAAATTGATCATTTTATGCTGATTTTTCTGCAACGATTGACTGTAAAGGCGTCTGAATCATTTCTAACTTACACATATTTTACCTTTATCTAGTTTAGAAATATTAGGCAAACCAAATGACACAACATTTAATTAACTCATATTTCAGTTTTTTTTGAGATTTCATTTTGGGTATTTTTTCATTACCCATATAAAACTTATCTCTATCCGTTTGAATTAAAATTCAAAAAATATATTATTGACAAAAAACTTGAAAAAAATTTCAAAATAATCTATTTTTGAAAACTAAGCTTTTTCGTTCCATTTATCATCTAAAATTTCATTCATGCCCTTACGATTTATTTTACTTTTTATTAATTGTGATTTTATATTAGTGTTTAACATATATATATTGTTTTGTTTAAAATTCAGATTTTACGGATTGTATAACTTTTTCAAATTACAAATTGCTTGAATTTGATTTTTATGAAAATTTAACAATAAAAAAACTCATCTATTCAGTAAAAAATTAGAAAACCTAATAAATATTAAGGTTTTTAGGAATTCATTTGTCTGTGTCAATGAAAATAAAAAAAAAAAAATAATAAAATAAATCTTGTTACTAAAATTTAATTTGGTTGATGAAAAATTTGAATTTTTGTAATGTCATATAACTTAGTATCATTGATAGCACAAAAATTTAGAATTTTGTATTATCTTCTTTTAGTTTTTGTATTATTAGTCTTATTTGAACTTTTTAAAAATTCTTAATTTTCAGTTTATTACATCTTAATGATTTTATTGTCTATTAATAAAATTTTTGATTTTCAATAGATAAAACAAGCTCAAATTAAAAAAACTATGAAAAATAAATTATTCTATCAATCAACTTTAATTGGCTTAAAATTAATTTAAAATTGATTAATTCTATAAAAAATTATGTTTATCAAAAAAATGAAATAATCTTTCCAAAAAAAATTTTTTAACTAATTGCCAAGTACTTTTTTTTTTTATTTTTAGAAATTTATACATTTTTCTGCACATAAGGAAAATACACTTAGAAGTGTCAATACTTTTTCTTTTAAAATTAAATTATATGACAGAACCCTTGCATAATTTTTTTGTGCATAACTTTGCCATTGAAGTTTGACAAAGAGTTTAGCGAGCAAAAATTTAGTTTTTTTTATAAAAAAAATTTTTAGATAAAACATTTTCCTTAATAAGGTTCTTTACTTAATTTACTTAATTAAATAAATAAAGTCGAAAGCTTGCTTGGACAGAAAATCGATGCACATATGTTGTGATCATAATAAAATAAGTACTACTTATTTATTGTCTATTTTCGTCTTATCGACGACTGTTTTAATTTGATGAATTTTCTAATATAAATTCAAATTTTCCCGGAAAAATTATTGCATGATGTGTTAGTAATACGATTTTCTCGTATTATAGCATTATTAGTATACATAATATTCAAGAAACAAATAGGTTTTCATTTTCAATTATGTAAAAAATAGACGTTTTTATTCAATTCGAGCACATTAAATCTTTTCTGTTCCCTAACCTAACTTCAGGTTGATTTTCTATTGATATGTAGATGAAAATAGGTATAGTTTAAAGATTTTAATTTATATATGAAAACATAAGTAGATTTATTTCTAACAATAATATAAAAATTATCTCAAAATGACTTATACAATAATTCGTCATTCAGTTTCTTATAGGATTTAAATTGGGATTAAATTGTTTCCATAGATAAAAAATTTTCTTACTAAAAATGATCCCTTCTGAATAAAGGAAAAAAATTAAATTATAAACCGAAATCTCATTAATTAATACCTTGCTTTCATCTAATTTTTTCAATTTTGCAGTCGAATAATAAAAAAATAGTTCTAAAAATTTATTTTAAAAAGTTAAGATCCTTTTTATTACTGAAGAATGTAAGGAATCAAAAAAAAAAAAAATATATATAAACTAAATTTTCTATGTATAAATTCTCTTCTTTATTTGTTATTCACTTTATTTTTGCTTTAAGCAGTCACGCATATAAAATGTCGCTTTAAGTTTTTGAATGAAATTAATTTTTAAGAACAAAAATTTACACATCTAAAGGATACAAGAATTTTCCTTGAAATGAACAACAAAGTTAAACACTAATGACTTTAGAGGTTATCTTATGATTTTATTTTGAAATCGAAAAAAAAAAATAGAAAAATCAACTTTTTTTTTTGTTAAAAAGATCAAAATTATCGGTGAATGAGTCGTAAAAATTGACTTCTGCTAATTTTTACTCATGCTCCTAAAAATAATGATAAAAGGTGTCAAAAAATCTTTTAACTAGGTTTTTTTTTAATTTTGAAGAATTTAGTGATGAGAATCATGAAAATTTTTTTATCATATATTGATACAGTAAATTTAGTCATCAGAGCTACCACTAAATTTCCGACAGTAGATAATATTAATTATAACATCACTAATTTGAGCTTTTGTGTGATTTACATCGGAATTATAAGTACATCGACAGCGTTAATTCAAGCTAGAAAGTTTGGAGAATAATTACGTACTTATACTTTCTTTTTGACACTATTTTTATCTACAAGAAACAATGTAAAAAATAAAATATATTATTCAGTAATTATTGAATTTAAAATTTGAAAGCATCTCAACATGTGAACTAATCATAGACCAAAAGATTATACGGATATAAAAGAGAAATAATATACAATGAATTAGATTTTAAAGTGGAGAAATTAAAAATAAATATAATTAATAGAAAAAATATAATTTAATCTTATCTACGGTATGACTAATTTATTTATCTGAAATCAAACAATACAAAGTTTTAAAATTGAATATATCCAATTAGGTTTATTGCTAATATATAGGATAAACGTATGCAATAACTAAATTTTTTAGTACGAATTATAAATAAAAATAAAAATAAAAAAGCATTTTCTTATAATGTTATAATGAGAAAATTTATTGATCGGACATAGTTCACCAAGCTCAAGACCAGATTATCAACTATTAGATAATGTCATCCATTGATTCATTTTCAATTTGAACTTTTTTTCTTATTTGATAAAGTAATCGAGCTATTTTTCACGATCAATAAAGTATATTTTACCAAAAAAAAAAAACAAAAACTAATACATTATGAAACAAAAACACTAACTGAGACAATAAACTAAATTACTTGAAAGCACTTAGACATATTCTATCTTCTTAAAATATTTACCCTATCCATTAACTTGTAAAAAAATAAGTTCTTTTCTAAAATTTCTTGTTTACAATTTTTTTATTTTAAAAATTGAATCAATTTAAATAAATATTTTTTGCGATTAATTGAAATAAAACATTTTTTATTATTCTAATTAAGTTGAATTTTTCAAAGAAATAAATATTCATTTAAATTTGATTAATATTATTTATTTGTTTTTATTAATAGCATATTTTTTTTCAAAATAATTAAAGACGTGAATTTAAATTCGAATCATTAAGACTAAAATTCAATTCAAAATAAAAATTTTTCAAGGAATTATATTAATTTACCTTTTAAGAAATATGAATTTTACCCTTAAATTTTTTGAGAATTTTTAAAAGTTATAAATAATCTATTAAATATTGCATAATTAAATGATTTGTGGTTAGTTATAAAAAATAAATGAAATAATTTATTTAATTCAGCAGATGCTAAATAATTATTGCCAGCATTGATAAAGTTTTAAGAAATTTTTTCGAAATTTTAGCAATAGTAAATTTTAATATAAATAAGAAAATTAAATGATTTCGCAAATATTTATTATTTAATTTTTGGGAAAATAAAAAAGGTAACTGATATTTCACTGTGGGTCGATGAAAATTTTTACAAAGACCAGGTAGATTAAGTTAAATTTTATAATTCAAGAGAATGAAACAGAATTCTAACTAAATTAGTGCAAAAAAAAATTTATTTTAAGAATTTATCATCGCAAATCAAATAGATAAAAAAAAAAGATTCAGATGATGCTAATTCAACCAAAGAGTGTTTTGAACTTTCGTTTTGTGGTTTTCAACACATTTGATACCCAATAGCATATGTGTTGACTTAATTTATTCTTAATTTTTCGAATCAAAAAAAAACTGCAAATCGAAATTCAATTATTCAATTTAAAAGAAAAAGTTAGCAATTAAGAAAATATTGATCTATATATATTATATTATTTCGAACCAACTATTAATTGAAAAATTAAGCAACAAAATAAATTAATCAAAAATAATTTAATCAGGGATTTTCGAATCGGAAGGAGTTTTAATTTAATCTTAAAAAAAAAATACAAAATTTTTATCCGATTAATAATAATGCAATAAAGTTCAAAAAAAAATTATGAAGATTTTAAAAATAAAATATTTTTTATCATTTGAATTTAATCAATTAAGAAATTAGACTGACTATGAATCTTAAAAATTAGAGAGTAAGCAAAATTTTTCTGGAATAATTGTTACCGAAGTGTCGGCTTATCAACAAAAAATTCTTTAACTTCTTAGCTGAAAAAAGGAAAAATTTGAGAAATAAATTTAAAATGTTCTTACAAATTGAAAAAGATTTTTAAAAAAATTGCTTGACTAAAATTATTGTTAAAAAATATTATTTTTCAATCTGAAAATATTGTCTACTATTAAAATTTTCAAAAATATTTATCCAATTACTTAAATTAAATTGGATCGAAAAAAAAATTAGGAAATGAAACATATAAATTTCTATTTATCCGAACCAGTTTACGTATCTTCATACTTTTTAGATAACTAGCCGTCATATAAATTAATTAGTAAAAAAAAACTAAATTTTCGTATAGTAAGAGAGAGAGAAATTAAAATTCTGCTTTTTATATTCATTCGCTTACTTAGTTCTTAAAAATCTTAAATAATTTTAATTTAAAAATTCGTCCTTTTGTTGATTAGTCTGTATTTAAATTTCAAATTTACCGTGACTTTTATTCACAACTTCAGTTTTTTTTTACCATTCTAAAAAATTTAATGTTTTTTTCTCTTAAATAGTTTTTTTTTTTTTTTTACTTATAGTAACGAGAAGATTTTCTTGTTTTTTTTTATCACTTATTTAAAAAGATTCAATTAAGTGTAATTTAGCTTTTTCTAAAGGTTTATGAGCAATTTGCATTCAATAAATTTTAATTCACATTAGTATATGTAATACGATATATATTAAATATTTTGAACATGTATTATTTCAATATTTATGCAATATAATTAATTCTAGTTTATTAAAATCTAGTTCAAATTATAGTCTCAAATGTAATTCCAAATGAAAATAAATGAAATATCTATTAATTATTAATTCAATTACAATTAACATATTTATTGAATTGATTCATAATATATTGTAAATTCTCAACTCTGATTTTCAGACCTTAAATTGATCATTTACCCAAAATTAATTTCTTTTAAATTTACTTTAATTTTAATGACTAAAATTTTCATTATATCAAATTATGCTTGAGTGTAATTTTTTTTTAAATTTAATATTGATAAAAATTTCATACTTTGCTATCAAAAAGCAATTCAATTTTATTTTTTTTTTCTTCAAAATATTTTTATAATTTGAATCTTAGAGAATTGAAAAATAAAAGTCGTATTGACTAAAACGCCTATCATTATATACTAAGTTTTATATTACATACTGTTATTTTTTTAATTTCATATTTAAGTGCAGACTATGACAATATTTTTCAAGTGTAATTTATAAGTGATGTTTTTACATATATTTATATACAATAAGAATATAAATTTTTGCATCAAATTACTATTGTCAATATATTCGAAAGCATAGCCATGACATAAGGATGCTCATTTTAATCGTATTGTTAAAAATTTTCAATCTATTCTATTTTAAGATAGCACATCAAATAAAGTTGAATTTTTATTTATTTGCAAATGTAATAAGAGGGATTCAAATTTTAATTTGCATTTAGCATTTAATACAACAAAATTTACCAAAAAAAAGTCCTCGAAACATAAATGGCCACGATTTTTCGATGTTCATATATTCATTTCCAACGATCCTTTTTCCTCTTCTGCAAAAATTTAGTCTTATGAATTTAATTTAATCATTTAATTTTTGATCATTTTTTAAAGTAAATCTTTTATTATCTTTTTTCTTAAAATATTTACAATTTTTGTTTTCTAAAATCTTCAATTTGTCAATTTTGATAGTTTTTGGATCAAAATCTCAAAACAATGATTAGTGTCGTATTATAAAATCTGCAGGATGTTTATACCTTTTGGAGATTCAATTTTTCATCACTCACACTAATATGACTTAAAAATTTTTTTTGAATCACTTTTTAAAAAAATGATTTGAAAATTTTTTTCTTTTTACCATTCATCTATTTATAGTTGCGACATATTCAAACAATGTTTTATTCATCTTAATTTGTCAGCCATTCAAACTATAGTAATTTGTAATCAGATTTAAGGAAAATATAATCGTTTATGTATTTAAAGAGCATGAAATCTCCGTTCTATCAAAGAATTGTTTTGCTTATTTTTCTCTTTACTTTTCAAACTTCTCTTTTTTACTTTTATTTTGTTTATTTTTTTCATTTCCAAACATCTACGAAAAATTTGATGTCAAAATTTCATTATTTACTTTTAAGCATGTTCGGTATCAATAAAAAAAATGTTATAATTTTGTGCTCTAAATTTATGGATACATATACATTTATTTTTGGACGAAGAAAATTCAAAATCAAATTTATACTTTATTTTTACTATTAGATGCATTTATAACTTTAGCATTTATCTATGTGAATTTTAAGAATTATTTAAATCATTATCAGTCATGTACACTCCATCATGTTTATTTTTGTGTTTTTTTTTATTTATTTATTTTCTTTTACCTAGCTTGAAAAACAACACTGCTAAGGCAGGATCTATTATTTTTTCAGACTTTTTTTCAAAATTATTAGATTTGAATTTTCTAATTTTTAAGTTTAAGAAAATTTTCAAATCGACAATTTAACTGATGAACTACTGCCAATAATAAATTTGAATATCTCAACATTTTAGGACAATTTTATTTAAAATTCTTTTAATGAATATTTTTTTTCACAATCGCAATTGCTTGGAAAAAGTTAAATTTTATTATATAGAGAAAGGTTCTTTATTTTTCAATGTATGAATTTCTAATCTTTGATTTTACTGATCTGGCTTTATGCGAAAATTTATTTAAAAAAGCTTGCTGGCTCTGTTAAAATTCGCTTTTATTGAAATCGATAGTGTTTGTTATTTTTTTGTAAAACTGCCAGAAAAAGACGTCAAAACGTCAATACTTTAGATTCGCTTGATGCCGATGATGATAAAATGATTCAGTGTGCCGAGGATAGATTAATATAAAATAAAAGTTCTTGTGTAAATAGCCATTAATGATTCATTGTGTTTGAAATAATGATTTTCAGTTAATTTACTGTTCTATCAAAGATTTTAGAAAATGATTAGAAAATTTCAATAATTTATGAAAGCATTTGTGATTATGAATTGTGAATTAATGTAAAAAAAATTTAATTTCAACATTGAATTCAAAGGGAGAATCGAAAAAAATTTAAATGTAAAAAAAATATCCAGAAAAACCTGCAAAAATTTAAAAAAATACAAACAAATGGTTTTTCTTGAAGTAAACTATTTAAAATTTCTGTGGATTGTAAATTCTGCAACTATAATCAATTTAAATTTCAAACTTTATTATTTTCGTTTAATAAGCGAATAGCTTATACTTTTTATCAAGTAAACAAAACTTTTTTCAAATCTAATAAATTCAATATGATTCGGTGGAAAAAAATTCAAAAGGTCTAATCATATAAAAACCATATAATCGGTTTTTTTTTTATTCATTTATTTGAAATCATTTAAAACACTTAGAGATAAAAATTATTATTTTTATTAATTTAATATAAAGATGATCGGTTTCTATTTTATGGTCAATTAGGTTTTTTTTCTTTCAGTTGCCGAAAAATCTGTATGGCGTGCATATTGAATATTTTCGAACACACCAAAGTAAGAATAGTTTTTTCAGATTACAATAATGTTTTATACAGAAATTTAAAAACGTTAGATTTTTTCTAAAGGTTAATAAATTCACAGGAATTTTTATTATAGTTTTTGAGATTCACAATAATGTAGGATGTAAGTAATCATATATATTTAACATTCAATCTAAAAAATTATTTTAATAAAAAAATACAGGAACAAGAAAAAGAAATTATTCCGAAATTGAATCAGGAATCATTTGACGTGAT
>BLXL01011249.1:0-12350 GCA_023170135.1 Acarapis woodi | reverse complement strand
CAAATTACTTGAGAAATAAATTTTGAAGTTTATGCAGAAAAACATAAAGTCCATTACTAAACTATAAGAGCAAATTTAATAATTTAGTATAAATAATTTAAATGCCACTCGAATGATGATCTATTTTTTTTATATCTATTTTTATCATATAAAATTTTATAAGATTTCATATTTTTTTTATCATTTACGCATAATAGAAATAACATTTGAAATAAAATTTTTAATTTTTTCATAAGTTCAATTTTGAGTTCTAAGATCAACTGAAATTTGATCTAAATTAAATTGTAATATTGTAAGAGCATATTTTTGAAAAAATGGCTTCGCAATTAAAATAACAAAAAATTCAATTTTAAGAAAAAACTGAAAGAGCAAAATTTCGCGAATAATAACACGATAAACAAAAATTCTAATTTTTTGACAAGTTTATTTAAATACTTGTTAAATTTTGAAAAAATCTAAACATAAATAACTTTTACCATGTCTGAATAAGTAGTTTCTCTTCTAATTTACGAAATCGATTCGAGTCAAAGGTCCATCAAGCTAACAAGATTTTAGAATTAATTTATCTAAAAATTATATTTTTTTTACGTGAAAAATTCACGCTAAATAAAAAAAAGAAAATTTTTTTGGAAATATTTCTCACAAAAATTTTGTTATCTACCCATTTTAGAAATGTAAAAAAAAATAAATTTAGACACAAACACGAAATAAATTTATATCACTAATTGAATTAATTTTTTAAAATAAAGTTGAAATCGTTCATAAATTATTTGTGCATCGAATGAGAATTCAAGACTTAAATTTTTGTTTAAAAGATATTTTTTTTATATATTTCATGCATAAAAAATAAATCTTGTTTGGAGAATAAACATTGAATTTCATTATAGTGAAATGATTATTGTCAATTTTGATTTTAAAAAATATTACACAAAAAAACAGATTTTTTTACTGAACATGCGAATCGTAAGATTTCAAAAAGGTGTCATAAAGACCAGACAAGGTCGGAAACAGATTAAAAATTATTCTTTGCAGGCAAAGAAATTAGTCTTTCGAAATTGAAAATTTCGAAGATTAATAAAAATTAATACAATAAATTCGAACAGATTAGAACATAAAGCATCTCACTTAGAGAATACTATTACCTTTTATATATATATTGCTTTAAAAGAATAATTTTTGAACACATCTCATAATTTAATAACTTACATATATTCTCAAGAATCATAAATTTAAATTATTAATCAGAATATTACGTCTCGTATTATGTTCTTAAAATTATTATTCAAATAAATTTATTGATAAATATTCGAAATTCTCAATTTTTAAGAAAAATTAAAAAATTTAAATGTAAAAATTAAATAATGAATGCAAAATACAAAAAATGTTAAATTATTCATTAGAAAATTGTAAAGATTGAAGAATTTAGTAAACGGAAATAAATTACAAAAATCACAAAAAAAAAAAAAGAATCATTTTAGAAAATTAATGCTTACCTATTGAAATTTTCTGAACATTTCTTATGTGCTTTGACTCTTCAAATTGCATACGATAGTCTCTATTTAACCTATTTACTCGACTATCTTTTTGCAGCTGCGTTTTTTTTTGATTAGATGATTTCTCACTATTTTGATTCTCTGCATTATTTATTTTATCCTGACTAAATCCATCCAATTTTTTCTTTAAATCTATTTGATTGATTTGATCATTCCCTAAATCAATAAATTCTAATTTTTCAAACTCATTAGATTTATTTTGTGTATTTGAAAAAAAAGGACGATGATTGATTAATTTTTTTTTAAACTTTAAATTATCAGAGATTTGATTTATTTTCTCATCATTCAAATCAAAATCTTCATTGTCAGAATATTTACTAATTGTACGAATACTTGTGAACTGAAAATTAGAATTTTTATCATTTGTTTCATTATTCAAAATAAACCTACTAAAATTATTATTGGGAAGATTCATTCGACTTTGCACACATTTAATTAGAATTAAAAAAATTGATGATTTAATGAGAAATAAGTTGGGATCTTTAATTCTTCCAATTTTATTTAGTGTATTTAGTTTATGATAAATAAAAATAATACTATTTACTAAATTAGACATTTTTCGGATTTTTATAAAATAATTTGTTGCCAAATAATATTTGTTTATATCCAATTCAATAATTTATTTACATCAAAAAGATTATTTTTTGAAAATTTTATAAAGACGATGTAAGAAAAAGAATTTCATAGTCGAGCGCTAATCAATAACGAAACAGATACTATTATTATCAATAATTTACTTTTCGATCTAACGATTTATAAATTCTATGAATTCAACAATATTTCGAATCAATTGACGAAAAAAAAATTGCGTGATTTGACTAGGAAAAAATAATAGTCAATTAATTTTTTGATTTCATTTATTTGATTTTATGAAATTTATTTTTAAACCATTTTTCATATTCTATTAGATTGATAAAGTTTTTTACCAATTTTTTTTTTTTTTGAGATTTCTGTAGACCTCTTCGCGGTATCATGAAGGATTTTAAAGATTTTCAAAGTTTGAATTCTCGCATAAATTTTTCAATTTTTTACGTGATTTTCGGTACAATTTTTGAAGTTTTTTATTGTTTCTTTAAAAATCGTTAGATTAAATTTTTATGAATGAGGATGCTGACTTGAAATAATTTCGAGATAAATAACTCAACTCTAATTCTTCAAAAATATATCTTAATACTGCACATCATCAAAAAAGTTCATTGAAAATATGAATATTTATCGATTAATCTCAAAATGATAATTTTTATGTTTTATAACTAATTTAAAAAAATATAGCCTTTGAAATTTTAAAAAATTTTTGCTTGTTTTCGCACTTTTTTTCATGAATCGATAGAATGATTATTCGAGAAAAATTTTAGAAGTAAAAATTTATATTTTTGAATAAATTCAAACATCTTAGAATTCAATTGAATTTATTTATTCAATAAATAAACATAAACTTAGTGATTATTAGAAATTGAGAATTTTTTGATAATTAATTTTAAATTACAAAATTAGATTCACACAAAATACCTTGACTGAAAAAACACTTAAATTTTTAAAAAAATATTTTTTGAAACTTATTGAAAAATATCAAGTGAAATTATTGAAATTTTGACTTAATTTATTGAATACACAATTTAAAATAAATTTTGGATATTATTGGCAGACAAGAATTTTAGTTTATGTAAAAAAATTTGTTGTTCTTCTTTGAAAGGCATATTTGAAGAGCCTCAAGTCAAGTAAATTAATTGACGTTCATTCAAATCGAATTATTTTTTTAAAAAAAAAACTTATTTATTGATTTTACTGGAACAAATACTCATATGATCAACCTCGGAGATTTACTTATTTATTGTTTTACAGACTTATGATTATTATTATTTTAAAATAGGACTTCATAAACGGAGATATAAAAGGGCAAAAAATTTTTAAAGGAATTTGAAATCGATTGAATCATTTCAAATAATAAATGATTTTTACTTATTCAATTAAAAATTTGCAGAATTTTAAACGTAATCAAATCTAGAAAATTTCGATATTCTTTTCATTAAATATAAATACGTCGATAGATGAATAGAGAAAATATTTTATAAATGAAACTTTGAATTATCTATCAATATATTTGAAAGTTTTGAAAAGTCCGATTCTTTTTATCACTTCAAAAATTTACAAGGAAAATAGATTGAAAAAAATTTCATTGAAGAAAATAATTTGATCAAAATTAGAAAGCAGAAAATATTATTAAAAAATTGTTGCCAAACGGAATATCGTCGGATTTATAGTTTGTTTGAACGCTTTTACTATTTGCTTTCTTGTAAATGTTCGAATATGAACCGGATTTTTCATTCGGTATTAATCCTTATATTATAAATTGAAAGTAAAAAAGCGTAATAAGAGTGAAAAAAAGATAAAAAGAAAGAAATGATGTTTTGATATGGCCTAGCATGCTCAAATTTTTATCAGTTTATTTGTTAAAAAACGTGCGGCTGCTCATCTCACCAGTTATACGCAATTGAACAAACTTTCTTATTTCAAGTTTTAGGGTTCAATTTGAATAGATTTTACACCCGTACTAGTCATTCATCGAAAATCTAAAAATCTAATTTTCTTTTGCTTGCATAATAATTGATGAAATAGCTCTTATTTATGTTTGCCTCAAAATGAGGTTTTCTTTTTCCAACTCTTTTTAATTTAAATGGCAAAGTGCAATTAAAAGATTGAATTTCTGACCATCAAAAAGTGGTATATTTTTAATCTGCATTTATTATTAATAAAAAGCATGCATAATTTTTTGATGTATATTATTTAACACTGTCGCCGAAATTTATGTAAACTAAAGAGAATATGTTCAATCATATATAGTTTTTTGATAATATTAATTTAATTTCAATGATATTTTGATTTGAATTAGTTCAGACTAAATTGATTTGTGCTAAAAAATTTTTTAATTTTTTTAGAATCGAATTATTAATTCAAGTTTTGAATGAAATTTAAATGGAATTTATTTTGACAATAATTTTCAATCAATCTTTATTCATGAAAAAAAAATTTAATTTTTTAATAATTCAAGGTTCTTATTAATTTAAAGTCGATTTCGTTCGATTTTTGACATTGAGGAATTGTTCATTAAAAATTAATTTGTACCACTTGATAAATTTTATGCGATATAATATTCATTATTTAATCTTTTAATTTAAAAAATAATTATTAAAAGTGCACAGTATGACTTATGAAAAATTCTTACTATTAAACCTGTTGATTACAACATGATTTGGTGGTTAAATTTATTTGAACCATAATTTAAAATTTCAAGTGCACTTTTTTAGAATCTTTTTTTTTGAAATTTTTGGTTAGTTTCTTATATTTAGGCTGATATTAGTATGATATAATTTAAATAATTTAAAGGCACAACTTAATTCAAACATTATAATACTATTGTAAAAGTTTGCAAGTTTAGTGAGATTATAACTTTTTTCACATTCGTTGGAAATAAATACAAAGTTTTTTCATTTCAAATAAAATTTCAAGTCAGAGAAAATAGAAAGTTTTTTTTGAAATTTGAATTATCAATTTTACCAATAATTTTTTTTAAATTTTTTATTATTTTTTAAGAAAAAAAAACATTGTTTTTGATAATTCAATCTAATTAATCATAATTTAAAAAAAAAATGTAAATAAGTTTTAGAAATTTCAACAAAAATTGAAATTCGATATATTTGTATCAATAATTAATAAAAAAATCAAGATTATTATTGAGAATTTTTATTTGATTATTTATTCATTCGAAATTGCACAGGCGCCCAAACTATTGAAAAATATTTAAATGATTCGGTTTTGTTTCAAAAATTTAGAGATCGAAAAAAAAAGTTTGAAAACTCAAAAGATAATTTTTGAGTGGTTGAAAAATATAATTTGAAATAAGTTTTCGAAAAAATTAAGTTTTTCAGAGAATTACAAAAAAAAATTTACATTAGAATCTAAAATTTAACTAAAAATGAATTCACAAATACGATGGTATAACTTTTTATTTTCGTACAGTTTTAACAAATAGTTGCAAATTTTATGGGAAACCATTATGTAGTCAAGTAATGTTCTTGAAAATATAAATAATTAATAAATAAAAACTGCAAATAAACTTTCACCAATAACGTACAATAATTTTTCAAATTCTTACTAGAAATAAAAATTATTCAAATTAGTTTAAATTAGACAACGGTATATTAGTTTATTATATAATGTACATTAATAAATTTAAACTTATTTACATCATCTAGTGTGTGATTATAATTTTTGAAAATTTGAATGTTTTTCATTCGTAATTCTCTTTAAAATTTGAAAATATTTTTGTTGAGATAAGAAATCTCAAATCAAATTAAATTTCTAGTTTATAAAATCTCATTTAAATTCAAAATTTTAAAAAAAGAAAATTTATGAAATTAACTGTAGATTTTATTTTTCCGGCAAAAAAGAATTTTTCTAATTTATTTTTCTGTTCAAAAAAAAATAAATATTTAAACAAAAAAAAATATGTAATAGTCGATTGAAGTAAAAATTTTTTTTTCAATTTTTTTCTAATTAAAAAAAAATCGTGCAAGGAATAAAAACATTTGAAAAGATTGTTAAGAAATTTGAGGTTAATAAGTAAGATAAATTTTTATTTTAAAATTAAAGAATATCTTATTTTTAAGAGAAGTATTTAAATTTTGAATTTTTATAGATCGATATTTGAAACCTAAATTTAACTCAACTTTAATTGACTCTATAACTTTAGAGAATCTAATATTTTTTACCACTATATTTTGTAAATATATATATATATATTTTTTAATGTTTAACTTAAGATAAAATTAAAAATAAAGTATTCACATATTATAAAAATTTTGTATCTTAGAGTATGAAATAAAAAATAAACTGCAGGTGTTATAAATGGTAAAAATAAAATTTTTTTGAATAGCCACTTCAAAAACAATGAAATATCTTGAAAAATTCTCCTATTTTTTTTAAATTTTTATTTTTCATTTTATTGACCAAATTGCTCCTACACTAGTTGGAATAGATATATATTTTATTTGAAGCAATCACATAAAATATAAATTTTATGAAATATTGCCAATAAAATGTTACTACAAATTAATAATTTAAATACACATAGACTCAATCTGCAAACTTTTATCAGACAATTAAAAGAGATATAAAACCATCTCAGGTTCGCTTAAGCAATTCAGAACAATTTTTATAAACTTTGCTTGCACATGGGAAAATGACTAATAATCCTAAAAAAAGTTACCATTCGAATGAGTGCTTTTTCAATTATCAATAAGTCTAGTCTTAAAATAGGCAATTCAATTTTCGAAAATCTATAGTCTAATATGGTTCAGAGATATATGATTTTACCATTATCAATCATCAAATAAAGATTAGAATTAAAAGTTTTAAAAAAAATAGATCATCATTCGAGTGGCATTTAAATTATTTATACTAAATTATTAAATTTGCTCTTATAGTTTAGTAATGGACTTTATGTTTTTCTGCATAAACTTCAAAATTTATTTCTCAAGTAATTTGCAGAGAGAATGTGAAATAGCCGCAAATTATGGAAAAATTGATTTACCAATATAGTAATCAAATCGATTTACTTAAATGAATTTTTAATTCAATCACTGATGGATTGTGAATCATTTTTCGCTATGTTTAAATTCAAAATATAATCTGTAAAATTCGGAGGATTATTTCTTTGTGATTGTGCGAAAATACTCTTATTTCAAAAGAAAACTTGTTAAATGAATATTTGAAACCAATAAAAGTAGAATTGTTAAAAAACAAATAAAATTTATCAAAAAAAATGTAATATCTAAAAAATATGTAATAAAAACTTTAAATGAAAATAAAGATAATAATCGGAAATATTTTTTATTTTAATTCTAGCTTTTATTTATTTATCAAGTTTAAAACTAAAAAAAATCGTAAATTATTTTGCTTGAGCATTATAAAAAAATAAAATAAAAAATAATCCCTTGAGAAGTGTTTTTCATTCAAGATTTATTTTTATGTTATGATGACATAATTATCATAGTAAAGATAGTATTATTTTATGATAAATCACTTAATTTTTTTCAATTAATCATTATTTTTGGTAAAAATAGTGGTAAAAAAGTTTCATGCAATTATCAAATCAAGTCATAATTCTTTTATACTATTGTATACAAATATTTTTTTATTGTCTTTTTTGATTTCACCTTTTATCATAAATAAAATATGAATGTGTTTTACAGTATTTTGATGGGTTATATATAATTTTTTTATTTTCAATTCAAAATTTTCACTAATGTGAATTGATGTTATTTTTTAAAATTATTCATTAATTTTTTTGCTATTGATCCAAGTAGATTATCTTATTAATTTTTGTTAATAAATCTTCTAAATTTACGAGAACGGATATTATATATTCCAAGTTTTAATGAAAGCGATTTATATATTAAATTGCTAAATCACGATTCATTTGAATTACATAGATCTTTTAGAACAAAAAAAACACTAAGAACAAATTGGCTTTTCTTTGAGTTGTGTAATAATTTTTACTTCGTACAGATAGTCTCGTTTAGATAAATTTACAATGTGAGTTGAAAACGAAATTTTTTTTCTAATTAAAACCGATTCAATTGTAAAGCAACTGTCAATAAAAGTGAGAAAAAAAATTTGACTGGTGTGATGTACCTAATTTTAAAAAAGTAGTTTTCACATATAAAAAAAATTAGGATACAAGTCAATTTTTAAGAAATTTTGTAGTATCTATTTTAATAAGATTATTGGAAAAATTTTTCATTAGAAATAATAAACAAATTCGATCATAAAAAAATATATTTTATAATGTTTGTATATTAAAAGTGCATGTGAAATATATATTAAGATTTGATAAGATATTACTATGATACAATATATTTATTAATGCTTTTTTAATTATTACTTAATTCGATATAGAATTATTTATGTCAATAGTGCATTTCTTAATTGAATTCAGAATAAAAAATTCTGATAAAAATTTAGGATTTATTAATCAAAAATAAAAAGAGCCAACAATTACTAACTTATCGGAAAAATAAAAATGATTAAAAGAAATTTAATTTTCATTGCGTGTTATAACTATCTATTAACAAAAATATTTTCATAAAATTATTTTCATGAATGATGAAAACATCTTTTACGAATAGTTTGTTAATAACCATATGATGGGAATTCTTAAATTCTATCTTTATTTGATATAACTTTGGAAAATTATGTTAAACGAATATACTCGAAAATGTTAAATTAAAAATGATTACTAAAAGCACTAAATTTTCAAATTTATTTTAATTTGAAAAGTAGAAACTGGATATAGTTTAAACAAAAAAGGTTGCTTAAAATTCTCTTTGAAAATTCTTCCGGACAAAGCATGTTGATGAAAAAGAACTAGAATGCTCAAAATTTCGACAAAAATTTTTCTATATTCTAAGGAGAAAATTCAAGCTTGTGGTCATCAAGCGTTAAAAATTTCATAAATTTTTTCGGAAAACCACTAATTTTATCTATAGTTAACAATATTTTTTCTAAAATAAATTACATGATTTTTCCAATAATTTATTTTGAGAAGTATGTTAAACATCTTTTGAATTTTTTAAAGCGTTAGAATTTAAAATTCATGAAATTCACTTTTTTATAAAAATAGAATTTCTAAAATAATTTCAGAATTTGTGGAATAAGTAGTAGAAAAATATCAAAAAAAACTTTATGGAGATAAGAAAAATGATTTACTTATATTTAAAAAACTAATATAATTTTTGTTAAAATTATCTGATTCCGAAACCAAAAAATAAAAAAATTGTAGTCCTGAGAATTTAAAAATAGTAAAATTTTTATCTCAAAAAAAAAATAGAAATAATGCATTGATAACATTTAAAATTAAACTTTATTTTTAGTCATACGTAACAATGTTTTTTCTTGATTTATACAAAATTGAAAATCGAATTTTTAGTTAGTCAATACAATGCTATAAGCATACGATATTAATACGAAAATTGTTGAACGATCTCTTCTCGAATTCAGTAAATATTATGTTTTTTTCCGAAAAAAGTAGATTAAATTGAAAAAACTTTTGTTTTTGTAAATATTTTTTTAAAGGTTGAAATAATTTCTTAGAAAGTTTATCAATTTTCGATTCGAATTTTCTCACTTTTTGAATGCTTCGTTTTAACGGTAATTCAAAAATTTACTTCCATGTTTGGATAGTTTTTTTTTTTTTCAAAATTTGCACTTACTTGAATATCAAAAATGTTATATTTTATTTACTTTTCTACCAATAAGTTTTTCAAAACTTAAAACTATTCTTTTTTTTTTTGTTTTCTTTTTTGTATAAATTAAAAAATTTTGAAAATGTTGGAAAAATAATAATTAAGATCTCAAAAAATCTTAATTTTTTTCGTATTAATTCAAATAATATAAAATCGTAAGATAATAATCATTTATAAAAATAAAAATTTTTGAAACAATTCCATTTCACATTAGATCATTGATCTTTAATAAAATCGCTCAAATTATTAACAACAGAGGTGAGCAACACAAAATCGATAATATTGATTTTCCGCTTAATCTGAATTAAATTTGCTAATTCGAAATTTATTTGAAAAGACCTGAAATAAATTTATTATTATTGTTTTTTTTTTCGCTTTGATTTTGATGCCAATAAAAGTTCAAATTATTGGTCTTAATTCGTTTTGATATTTGTTCATAAAATTTCTGTTTATTTGATAGTATTAAATAATTTATTCATTGAATTACATGATGTTATCCGAATTAAGTTTTTCGTCAGTTATTTAACTTGAATATAAATTTTACATAGAAAACTTCACAATTTATTCATGAGTTGACAAGAGGCAAAATATTTGTTTAATTTTCTTGAAAATTGTGGCGATGAAACATATTTTATTTGCCAAATAAAGATCTTCTTAATTTAAATTTTGTGTGGCCAGATAAACTTATTTTATTCAAAGTTAAATCAAAAGTTAATTCTCGTTTTAGAAAAGCTTATGTATATGAATTATAAAATTCTGATTTAATTCCAAAAGACTATTCTTTGAAATTTTTATCATTTTGTATTGAATATAGTTTTATTGACAGACATTCCTAAGTGTTATTTCTTAAGCAGGAAAAAATATAGGACCTAAATGCGTATTCATGAATATATTCTTTTTTTTAGGACTCACATACTTGTCACGAATAGATTCAAATATAAAACTTCAATGAATTCATTTAAATATAGATAAAAATTCATTAAAATAAATTTTTTCCGAGTGAACAATCAGATATTTTGAATAGGTAAAGAAATTTAATAATAGTCAAATTATCTGATTTATCTAAATTGAGAAGAAGTAAAATACAATCAGCTAAATGATTTAATTTATGCACAAAAAACCGAAAATAAATTTGTAAAAAATATTCTGTATATCAACCTTGTTTTGAATTTGAAAAAAAGAAACTGAAATAGATTTTAATTAAAACATAGGCACAATTGTTTAAATCCGTTTTTCGTTTGCTAATTGAACTTATTATTATATTATTATTTATAAATTTTGATTCTCAATTAAAATAAGTTTTACAATGTTTTAAAAAATGAATTTTCTTAATTATTTTATTGAATATATTTTTTACAATAACATGAATAGATATATTTTTATTTTTATATTTCAAAGTTTCAAATTGGAAAATTTATCAAAATAAATATATTTATTGAGCGAATCGTTTCGAAAGATTGATTATTACAACCAAATTTATCGCTCATTTTAATTCATGTCACCGTTTATATTCGTTTAAAATTAATCAATTTTCGAAATTTAGATCTATGCAAACTAAAAATTCATTTATTTTTTTAACTTTAATTTATCACTTCTATTTACAAAATTAATACATAGCACAACAAAAGCATTTTTTCACCGAATTAAAACACTATTAAATCACTTCATAGCGCAATATTTTTTTGTACAGCCGGTTTAAATAAAAAATTTAGATTCAATAATGTTAAATCATATATGATTATTATATATATTCTTTTCTATAAATTAAACAAAGTCTTGGTCTAATCTAAAGATTTAAGAAAATTAACGACACTTCAGATTTTTTTTATTCCCAAACCATTATTCATTTGAAAATATATTCAAATTGAAAGAAATTTATTTAAGTTTTGATAAATAAAAAAACAAACCTTTCTTTAAATTTTTTTGCAAACACTCTTTTATAATGGTTAGAAATGATAAAAGAAATTTCGAACAGGCATTATTCGACTGCGCTTGTTTCTCAAGCAAATGCTTTTTTTCAAGTTTCCATGTTGCAATAATGAAAAAAAATAATTTATGAACTATATTTTATTCAGGAAATAACATAATTTTTTTATTTACTAATTTCCTTATTTGATACATCAAGCAAATTTTCAATATTTGCATAATCTATTAATAAAATTTTCTTAATTGATTAAGTTCATAAAATTATCATATTTGATCATTTCCAAATTTTTTGCAAACGAGTAATAAATTTAGAAAAGTATGGGGAATTACAATTGAAATATACAAATAAAACCTTGGTTTTTTTGTATTTTTTCAGTTTTAAATTTCAAGTTTTAATTGTTTGAAATCTTTTGATTATAGTGAAAGCTATTTTTTATTTAAAAATTACAAAAAATCTATCAACAAATAGTTTGCACGCGTCATATAGTCGTTATATTTGAAGATTAAATTTTGATTATAGATTAATTATTATGATCCTTTTATCTTCTCAATTTAAAACTTTTTTTTC
>BLXL01011248.1:0-12563 GCA_023170135.1 Acarapis woodi | reverse complement strand
AATTTTCAAGAAATTTTTTAATTTTTATAAAACTTACTTAAGAAAAATATGTGAAAATTTTAATAGCGTTGATTGAATGACTGATTGAAACTTTAGTTAATATTTCTTATGTAAATAATATATATCATTATCGTTAGTAAAAATTTTATTTTTCATTTTTTTCCTCGAATTTCTCACTTTACAATTTCGATTGTAAATAAATATTGAACTCATCATTTCAAATTGAAAAAAAATTTTGAAAAAACTTTTCGATAACAGACTTTTTTTTTCAAATAAAAATTTTAATTTTAATTGAGATTCTCATATACTTTTTTCCTCTCAATTATATGCCAATTATATCTATATTATTTATTTTCTAGCATCTAAAAAAACTTAACAATACAAATCTTAATTAAATTCATCATTATTCGATTATAATATCACAAATTATTATTTGATTATCTATTCAAATAGTTGATTTTAAATTTTATAAATATTACCGATAGAAAAGTGATTCAATATCTTGATTGAAAGTATTTTATTGAAATTATTTGTTTTTTAAAATTATCTTAAATTCTATTGCATATATGAATTAAAATAATGAAAATTTTATTTAATTTTTCAAGAATTTAATTATATTTTTTTGGCTCTTGCTCGAACTATGTCTGCGAAATTCGAAATTTTATTATGTGTACTAAAAATTTTTCTTTTAAATAAAATGTTTGACGAAAAACTAATAAATTTGATTTTAAAAATTACGAATTAAAAATTTTTTTTTTTTCAAAAAGTAGTTGAAATTTTAAAATAATTCTGTGTTTGAATTATGAAAAATAATCCAATTAAGATTTACAAAAAGAAGAATGTTAATGGAATTTTTCTTTAGAATCACAAGGTTAACAATGGCCCTCGATTTTCAATTGATTTTGATTTAACTTGATCTAAAAAAAAATTTGAATTCTATACAAATCAATATGGATCACATGCATCTTTTGATTTGAACCAATAATTTTTTTTTTGTGCAACAAAAAACATGAAAATTTTAATCAGAAATTACTATATTATTGAATTATAATCAATTAAATCTTAATTGCATGATTATTTAACAGATTTGAATATTAATTAATTAAGAGCTTGAACCTCAAATATAAATTATATTTACACATTCAAATTGTTTCTTAATATTCATCTGAGCATGCAATATTATTTATTGCTACTGTTGAATAATTTCTAATGATTATCATATATATTATAAACTAAATGTGATTAGTTGTATTTATTTCAATGAATAACATTTAATGTATTTAAATAATAAATAATTATGTATTTTCGAATAAGCATGAATTAGTATCAATTACTCAAACAAATAGTATTCGAGCTATTTGATTTTTCTTCTAAACCATAAATTGAAAAAATCTACTATTTTCTTGCTTTTTGAAAAATTATATTTATTTTTTTGTTTTCTGTTGATTTTCTTTACAAATGGTGCCTACAAATCCCAACTGCATTTTTGAACAAAAATTTTATTTTTTTATTCGAAAATTTAACAAAAAAAGAGTGATTAATTTGACAAAGTAATCATATGAAATATATTTTTTTCTTGTATCAATGGTGTATTTTTTATCTTAAAGTAAATTTTATTTCCTAATAAATAGGGCTCATTAGATTACTACCCTTTTAGTTTATAGCTTTTTTCAAAAATTTTGAAACAAAAGACTTTAAATTCACGTACAATCTTTTCAAAAAATGTGAGAATTGATTTGTCGACGATACTTCTAAATTTTTATTAATATTAATATTAAAAATTTACAAAAATTGATTTCAAATTGGGAAAGATTTAAGTATTAAGCGAACAGATAAAAAATTGAACTTACACATTATATTCAAGAATTCTTGCATTAATTTTAATTGCTTCTTAAAAGGCTATTCTAATAGAAATTAAGTTAATAACTCATTAAAAAGAAACTAAAATCTAAAGTGATCATCAATAACTTGAAAATTTGAATTCATGTGATACTTTTATTACAGAATTACAAGTTTGATTTTACATTAAAATTGTAAAAAAAATCAAGCTATATATTATATAAAATATTGACAAAAATCTTTAGAACTTTGAATTTTAATTCAAAAAAAATTTTGAACATCGAAATTAAACCATTTATTAGAATTGAAAATAATTTTTGCATTGTTTCAAGTGACTTATTTACCATTTTCTATTTACATTTAGAGATTATTTATTAGCTATTACAAAACAAATATTAAATTGATACTTATAATTTTTGAATACTAAAATCCAAAGTTCTCATATTTTTAACTTAAATGACAATCGTTTCGCCTAACTGAATCAATAAAAAATTTAATTAGACATTATTTGCAAAGTGATTTTAATCAATGATTTATCAATCATTTCCATAAAAATATCAATTATGGCTAAAATTTAATACAAAAATTATGATCATATTCAACTATCGATATTTCGCAGAAAAATTTTCAAAATCTAGTTTTAGCGTTAAATAAAAAATTATTAAATTTAAAATGCAAATATATTCTTATAAATTTGATTGAAACTTTAACACAACTTAGTTAAATTTTTCACAACGGTAACCAAAACATTATTACTTTTCAGCATTTCAAATTGAATGATATAAATGACTTTAGTTTTGCCATTACTTAATGATCTTGATTGAAAAGAAAAAATTATGAAAAAATAATTTTGAGTTTTGTTATTCCACTAAACTAAGTGCATAGTTGAAATACTAAATTGACAATTCAATTTCATATCTCATTAAATTAAATGATAAAAATTAAATTTCTTAGATTGTAAATAAATTTTACGTGAAATATTTGTTGAACGAATATTTATTACTCTTGTTTTGACTGAAAATTTACTTATTATGCAGCTTTTAAAATGGGTCCATAACTTAGTGTATTTTTATAATATATTGGTAACAATTCAAGATGCCTTAACTAAAATTTAGAATACAAATTGCAGGTTGATTATTATTTTCAAAACTTTTTAAATATTAGAATATTAAATTTTGTTATTTATATTAGAAAAAATAAAAAAAAAACGACAATTTAGGTTGTATAAAAAAAATTTTTTATCAATTTTTTAATTAAGAATGTATTTTATTTCCGAATTCTATAATTTAAATTCAATTTCGTGTCTGATAATTTGATAATCGAAATAAAAGTTTAACTGATCAATCGAATAATCAAACTTAATTATTAATTTAAATGGGTTAATAGTGCATTGAAGGGTTAATATTTTCAAGAAATTCGATTAAAAATCTGCATATTTCAAATAAACTAGTTTCAATGAAATTTTTTTTTTTCCAAATAAAAAACAAGTTTTTCTAATTGTGAAGCTATTTGAAAGTTAATTTTTTTTTAATGCTTTGCGGCTTAGCATTTTGATATGTTTAAATTTAATTTCGAATGGAAATCAATATTTTCACAATCTCAAATCATAAAACTTTCACCGAATTGAAAATTCTATGGTAAAATTTCACAAAAAAAATATTAAAAATAATTTGTCACTAATTAGGATAAAAATTTGAAAAATTTCAGCAATAAATTTTATAATTGAGTCCTTTTTCCATTGTGCAAAAAATTTCAAACGTAATCAGTTTACTTGCTTTAATTTTGAGCATTGGAATACATAACAGAATTTTAGAGACATGCTTGATGGATTATTTCATACTTTATAGTTCATTTAAAATTTAAATCTGTTTTCTAATGATACCTTAGAATTTATTGATTAAATAATTCAATATAAAATAATATTAGTTATTTACTATGTAAAGATTGATTGAATGGAGTTCATTTAATGGTCATATTTGTCAGATCAAAACTTTTCAAAATTTCAGTTTTTTATTTCTACTTTAATGCAAAAGATAATGAAAAGATTAAAAAAAATTTCATTAATATAAAATCAATTTCTTAACAACTATCAGCGAAAGCTATATAGTTTCAATTTTTAGAAAATGAGACTTGAATATGTTTCAAGTGAATCTTCAAATATAAAAAAAAATTTATTAAAAAATTTTATATGATTGTGCATTATTAGGTATTATATCGAGAACTTGTTGAATTTTCTTAGAATTTTCAAAAAAAGTAAAATCGAGAAGAAATTGAAGTCACCATAATAGAATTTTATTAATTTTGTTAAACTTTTGATTCTTGTGATACAAAAATTGTAAACCATCAATTTAATGTTATGAAAAAAAAATCTTAAATATGATCGATAATTTTTTTTTAAATTTCATTTTAATAATTTTAATGTTCAAAAATTCCTAAATAATTTTAATCTCAATGATTTATATTTTTGATATGAAATTTATACAAAAAAAAACTCTAAAATTCTGTTAATTAGCTAAAATTTTTCATACTGAAATTCATACAAAATAAAATAATTACCTGTTGAGTTCCGTTTTCTAAACAGTTGTCAAATAGGTGGAAAAAACAATAATATTTCAAACCTACGATTAGAAAACTAAAAAAAATTTTTTTAAAAATTACATCTAAACTGATTTTGAAGGTAATTATTATCTTCGATTTGAAATTCACCATATGATTTCTGCTAGTGGTAAATATCTCTCAGTAATTCTTTGCATTTAAAAACACAAATTCGAAATGCATTTTATTGGTATATACAATTTTGAATTTTTGAACATATTACATTTAGAAAATGTTACTTGAACTTAAAAATCTATTTTTTATTTGCACTTTTCATTAAATTTATATCCTTTTTTATTCAAATTTTAAACTCTAAAAATTTTGAAAAAAATTATGAATCATACTTTATTTTATTTTTGCGTATAATTTTTACGTGTATGTTTATTAAATATAGTAATAAATATTGAATTATCTGATGATTCTAAGATTTTTGAAATTTTGATGTTAGTTTTATTAAAACTTTGATAAAATTTTTGAAATTTCTAAAGTGATTAGTCAAATGAATTTATATAGAACTAGACAAAATGTAGGCAATTGATTTCCGTGATTTAATTTCTAATGATTAAAAAAAATTTAAAAATCATTATGGATAAATTTATTTTATTATTTATAATGTTTTTTAATATTTTGTAATATTTGCTTGGCAAAAAAAAATAATTTTAATCATTTGATCAAAACGATTTTTAAATTCAAAAAATTGCACAACGATTAGTTTATACACATATTCCTCTATTAACCATCTAATTATCTCAAAAAAGCTTTTGGGATTTAGAGGCTTGCTGTACATGCACAAAAAGTTACTTGTAAAATTTTTTTCAGTAATTCGTCATCCGCTTATCACTATTAAGGATTAAAAAAAAAGTCATTAAATGAACAAAAGTTTTTTTTTTCTATAATTTTTTTTCATTATATAAAAACAGTCTGCTTAAAAAACGAATAAAGAAGTTGACTCAAGGCCGAAAGGATGAAGGATAAATTGTTGAAGTGTTTGATTCCTGATTGCTGCATTTAGCGGCCTATTATGCGAGCTTTACAGTGTGACCAAAATATTAAATATATTAGTGCATATGTGTAATAAAAAGTCATAAAGCTTGATTAAAGAATTAATTAACAAAAAAATAAAAAAAATTTTCTCTGATTGTTCATATACATTTTCGCGGCATATTGATATCAATAAACACTCGACGTGTTAATTAAATTAGTTTAATATTTTTCATTAAATTTGACCTTTTTCTTGTGTAATAGAATGTGCACTAGAAACATTGTGCACTTAGTATGGATCTCCTTGCTGCGACAAAAGATGATTCATATAAAAAAACAAAGCTTTTCAAAAGTACTTTAACAACAAACGAATTTCAGTTTGTTTTAAGCCATTATAATTAGTAAAAAGTAATCAAAATGTTTGCAAAAAATCGACAATACATCACGATATTTATTTACCATTCGCAAATAATAAAAATAAAGATAAATGAAAAAAAAAATTCTTGTTTAATTGTGAAGGAATAAATATCGATATAAAAAAAATTCAAATCATAAATTAATTTCATTATTTAGAACGCTTGACCAATCAGCTGATCAACTGCTTTCGAATGTAATTAAATTATTCCATATAGATAGTACAAAGTCGACAAGAATGAAGTCTAAAATAGACACGCGTCTTGAATTTAGTCAAGGTAATTGTCATAATAATAACACCAAGCAGCATATTTTCAGTATTACATTTGGTAATGCTGATAATACATTCACCAAATCAACAAATTTATTTTATAGTAAATTGGTGCCACTTCACTTTTCTACGTACAAGCAACAAGTGTGTTTTCTTGATATAAGTCATCAAAAAATCAAGAATATTTTTAAATTTAATTTTTTTCACAGTTTAATTAAATTTAAAAACGTATGTAAAAAATGTGATTTAAGTATTGTTGGCCAAACGACAACCCGAATAAATGAAATACTTTTACTACTACTCATGTTGTTCTGTTTAGTTAATCCATTGACTGCAATGAGAAATGTATTGATAGGACTGAAAAATAATCATCAAAACACTACAATTGTAGACGAAAATGTGAATCAGTCAGTTGCCACATCAACATCGACAATTTTCACTTTAGCCAATTCGATAAATCTTGAAAATCGAACTAATCGTGCTGTTATTACAACATCGCCAAAACGCATAGAAAGGCCAATTTTTTTGTCATCAAATAAGTTCTCAATATCATTATCAGATAATTCAAATCATTCAATTCCAATAAAATCCCTAAATCATAATTTAGAAAATTCAAGAGCAAACATAAATAGATCAAATGAAAATGATATGTTTTTTGTAGATCGAAGTTTAAATTCGTTGCCAATCTTATCAAATACCGACAAAAAAATTGCCAATACAACAGCCGATCATTATCATCATCATCAATCAAGAATCGTGATCACACGTAGTCCGCAGCCAAAAATAGACAACAAATCTAATCAACTCAAAAAATTAGATGCTTCAAGCATGTTACGTTATCTTAATGTACAAGCGAGTAGTAGTAATAATTTAGTTAAAAATAGTCAATCAGTTAATGGTAATGATGAGCAAAAAAGTGAAAAATNNTCGAGGAAAAAAATGAAAAATAAAATTTTTACTAACGATAATGATATATATTATTTACATAAGAAATATTAACTAAAGTTTCAATCAGTCATTCAATCAACGCTATTAAAATTTTCACATATTTTTCTTAAGTAAGTTTTATAAAAATTAAAAAATTTCTTGAAAATTTTCTGGACTAATTAATTTTAATTTTTGAATTCTAATTTGACTTGTACCCAAATTTTTACAAAATATTAAATAGTAGTTTAAAATATAAAAAAAAACAGGTTTTTTTTCCGCTTATTTATTTTTAATGATTAATTTTCTTAACAAAATTAAAATTCTCTTAATAGATTTCTATTTATATCATTATGGTAAATCTATAAAAAAAACTTTATAAATTTAATCAATTTCAATGATGATTTATTTTTACTGAGTAAAAAAAAATAATATATATATGAAGCTGCAAAAATTAAATTAGACATACTTTATGATCTTGAATTTTCGCTACAGCTTATAAAAATAGGAAACAAATCAGTTTACTATTTTTAGGTTCGAAGTAAAAAAAAAATTTGAATAGCAAACTAATTAAATTAAAAATTCTATATTCTTTGAAAAGAATTTAGTGAAAATCCCCATAAGATACTTCAAATAGGAAATTTTTTATGAAATTAAGCTTTCTGAGTGAAATCTTTTAAAATAAAATTCATTTGAAGAGACCAAATTAATATTGAAGTAACGAAGAATACTAAATCATAATTTGAAGGATTTTTAATATAACCGATTCAATCAAATATTATTTTGTGTAATAAGATCAATATAAGAGTGAGAAAATAATACAAGAAGTAATAAAAACACAATTATGTTGATAATAAATTGAAAGAACATTTCAAAAAACATCAATTGACTGCACACCATACAATGTTTTTCTCAAGCTTGATTAGTGTGATTTTTAATTACCTTCATTTTTCCGTGGTTTTACGCTTATGTATACCAAATTTACTAAATGAATTCGATTGGTTGATTAAAAAAAAATAGATAATTATTTCATGAGAATATAATTTGACTAACCGTCCACTGAAATTGTTCCCACACTTGATTGTTTTTGACCTAATCAATCGTAAATTCATAAAAATCTTAAATTAAGAAAAAAATTCTGCTCAAATGGCCAGCACACATTTAATACATGCTTCTATTTCTATCTAAAAATATGCTACTACATATTTACAGATTCCCATTACAAAAATTCAATTAGATTGAGTATCACAAAGTTGATGACATTCAGTAAATTGATATTTGAAATTATGGAATTTTATTCAAGATTAAACCTTATTTTGTATTTACAGAGGTTCAGATAAGTAATACAAAGATAATTGAAAAATATTAAAATAATTAATTTGTAATGAGAATAAAATAGAATTTTTTTTCAACAAATTCTAAAATAGACCAAAACTAAAGGAAAGTAATGATGAATTTTATATCTCAATGTTTCTAAATTAAATATTTTTTGAAAAGAATATTTTTCCAGGAATGCTAGTTTTGAATTGAATTATTTTGTTTCTATGATTTTATTATATTTTCAATTCATAATTATAATGATAATTATCAAAAAAATAAAAAATTAATAATCGATAATTTCGTCGACAAAGGACTAACACGAAAACGATTAGAAATGTTGAAGAATCTTTGATTTTTCAAAGATTATGCTTATAAATTTAATATGAAAAAAATCAATGATATTTTTATAAACTTGCTATCAATTTGTTGCCAGAAAGTCGTCTGATAATTGAATATAAAGAATTAGTCTGTTTCTAAAAGTGAGCATTATTTTAATAATCAAATTTATAGAGAATACATATAAAATTGAAAAAAAGGTAAGAAAGAAATAATTAAAAACTTTATAATTGAATCATTTAAATTAAGTTGTTTAAAATAGTCGTCATAGATTATTATTACATTAATAGATTCTTTATAAATGTCTGGAAACAATTAAATCAAAGAAAAGGAAATACGTTTGATTTACAATAATAATGATAAAAAACTAAACTAAGAGAAAAATTCACCTAATTTTGGGACGCGATCGCTTCGAATTTAAATTGTTTGTTTCTAATGGTACAATTAATATCGAACTGTATAAAAAAAATTGAAAGTAAATTGACTAGTAGATTAGTTGAATTTATAGATATTCTAATAATGAATGTAATATCTCATTCCTCAATTTTTAGTGTTTAATTAAAAAGTTAATTTTTTATTCCTGTTGAAAGTTAAAAATAAGATTTGTATACGTTTTTAAATTTTAATCAGTAATACTTTTCTTATATTATTAAAAACAAATAATTTGATCGCAATTTTATTTTGAAATATTAAGACATGAATCTAATTCACCCTTGATGAATACTTAAATAATATATTTTAAGCAATCATGAATTATTTGATAAATATTTTGATTTATGACGCAATTTACGATTCATGTATTTAATATCTAAAATTTTTGTATATTCAACAAGTAATGCTTGTTCATTCAGTGAATATTTATACATTTCAGTGTGTTATTTTTTTAATTTCATATAATTGCCAATTATTATTTTTTTTTTAATTAGATGTTTTATATCTCATTTAATTATTTCTATGATCTGTTATTTAATCGCTTCAATTTAGCATCTGATTTATAATACAGAAAAATTTTAATTTGATGATTGATAGATCCATGCAATCAAATATGATGTCTATTATTTACAATCAGACGAATTGACTTTATAAATTATAAGTAAAATGATATTGATCTTTTATTTTATGAATTTCTTTTTTTATCGAATGATACAATTTTTTACAATTATTTCCTTCCTTATTTTATAATAATAACTATTTTGATATATATATATGTCAATTTAATTATTATGTTTATATTTACAAATTTTTATTCGAGAGATAGTTTGTAAAACTCAAAATATGTGCGATCAAAATAGCATAAATTTAGAAAGCACAACTTACAGCAATCATTTTATTTGACCTTGTTAAAATTTGCCAAAAAACTTTTGTTGAGTTTTCATCAAACAACATTTTGAAAAATAAGTAATTTTTCGGCTTTGACAACTTAGTTTGAATTTGACTTTAGTAGTAACCGTAAACTGATTTTATTGACTCGTAAAGTTATGTATACGTAGCTTTTTTTAATGCAAAAAAAAATTTACCTCTTACACCTTTTGAAGAAGATATAATTTAGTACATTTTCTGAAAAAATAATTATTATCCAATATACCTAATTTCACGTGAGCTTAAAAAGTTTTCGACAATTTAAATTTATCTATTTCAAGAAGGTGAATCAGATATATGAACTGATTTGGTTTCTATTTTTTTCTATTCTTATTTGATAAATATAAAATTATGAGCATTCAATGTTTTCAATTTAGAATGCAATAGTTTAAGATTCTTATAGAAGCATAGACTGAAATACATTATAAATCAAATTTATATTTTAAGATTTTATCTATTCATTTATCGGAATAAAATAAAAGTTTAGGAAGCAGTCCGTGTCATCCTTAACATTGATTATTTTTACATTTTATGTTTTAACTTTCAAACTTATTGAGAATTTTATTATCAGTTTATAATTCAAGGTGTAAAAATTTAAATTGGAGTAAAAATTTCAAAAAGAAAAACTTGAAAATGCAAATATTCGAAATTTTGTGTTTGCTAAACGGAATTAATTTCACAAAATAGAATAAAAATTTCTTGATTTTTTTTTAGAAAAACTAAAAAGGTACTTCTATATACTTGTAATACCAGATATTGATTAAATGTATAGCTCATTTTATTGATACAATATTACTTATTTCCAATGGCGATAATCTTTTCGAATAAAACAATTCATGACTGAATTATATTTTATAAGTATCAAGTATTAAATCAAAAACATTTTTTTTATTTCTTTAAATCTTATAAGACTTATTTTGTTTAAATTATTCAAAGCTACTTTTTCGAATAAGTCTTTTTTTTCATAAATGATTTTCAAATTTTTATTTTGGCCATCTTTCAACTTTTTTTAACGAATTTTTTTTCATTTTTAGAAATCTGGTTGATTTTATCTCAATTTTTATTTTATATATTTTCAAATTTTCCAATGCTGATATTTTCACAAAACCGTTTTTATTAAATTAATTATTAAATTATTGTTTTATTCCTTATGCTAAACTTGTAGTATTTTTCCAACATTTGTAAATAAATTTATTTTTTCTTAAATCATTTATGATGAATTCATTTGTTTCTTAAGATAAAAATTTCGATTACCAACTATTGATACATCATAAAGTTTGAAATATTTTTTATATGAATATAATACATATTATTCAGAAAAACTAATTGTTCTAATCTAGACTGAGATCATATGACTTGTTTAATATTATCACTTTATGCCACAAAATTATATCAAGTAAAAATTTTCGTGATATCTTTTTTAATTTATACTAAGAAAATTATCTCATCATGCAAATTAAATTTACATAATGTTATGTACATTTAATAATCACACTTTTTTCTATTTATTTTTGAATAAAGTTTATTCAAAATTAACAGAATTGAATTATTAAAAAAATTCATCAATTTGAGGCTTTTGAAACTTTCGATTAAGCTTTGATTAATTTCATCTATTTCATTATATCATCGATAGCTATGATTATCGAAAATATTTAAATTCAATAATTCTAATTGTAAAATTTAATTTTGATTACATTTTTATTATTTTAAACATATTTTATTAAATTTTGTATCTTCTAAAATTTCTAAGCCTTAGAATCTATGAAATTTCTTCTTCAGATTAAATTTTTCTTTTAATTTTTGATTGCGAATTTGAGTAATAATTCAAATAATTTCTGCTATATGAAAAAATCTTCGTATTTGATAGGTGAGATCCTAATCAAAAATGGGTCAATCTTAAATAATCACTCTTGCTAAACAATTATTTATATTTAAACTCAAATTTTGAAATTAATTAAGGCTTTAATTTTCCTTAAAAAGATGCTAAAAATAATTTTAAAAATGGGAGAGTGAATGAATCCTAAGATTTTTTTAAAAACAAGAATTGCGTAGTATAAAAATCATTCATGTAAATAATAAAAATTATATTTTTATTTTTTACATTAAATTACATTATTATTATATCAAATATTTGCTTGTTCTTTTTTAGATTTAGCAATTATCAAAATTTTTGATTCACATAAATTTTAAAGAAAAATTTGAACGTGTACAGAATTTCTCTCAAGTTATCAATTAAATATTGAATGTGTATTTTTAATTTGTTCAAAAAAATGTTCGATGAAAAAATAATACTTGATCTTTGAAATTTTTAATAATTTAATTTATAAGGTTCATTAGACAGGAAATCGAAAAAATACGGTTGTTTCTTAAAAAATTTTAGATATTAAATACATGAATCGTAAATTGCGTCATAAATCAAAATATTTATCAAATAATTCATGATTGCTTAAAATATATTATTTAAGTATTCATCAAGGGTGAATTAGATTCATGTCTTAATATTTCAAAATAAAATTGCGATCAA
>BLXL01011247.1:0-10539 GCA_023170135.1 Acarapis woodi | reverse complement strand
CATTGTGTGTCCAGTAAACAGAATCAAATTTTTGAATGAAAATATCGAATTACCTACTAATGAATCAGAGCAAATAAGTGAAAAGTTATTCACAAGGATTAATGAAATCTATTACGGAAAAGTACCTCATGAATGGATGTTTGACGTGGACGAATAATCATCAATTTAACTATCGATGCCATTTGTCATTGTATCTATTTTTTTTATTTAATTCAAATAGTATCCTGATTCAGGTGATATATTAATCAAATAAAAATGATCATTTTACCCAAATATTTTTTCGTAAAGCTTATTCATATCATTTTTATCTTCCTTTATTTTTTTTGACTCAAACAATTCATCCTTTGTTTTTCTTTGCTTTTTTAAAATTGCATCTTTAATTTTTTCTTTGTGATTAGAAAACAATTCCTTATTTCCTCTCTTCTTCCATTCATTAACCATCTCAAGATAATGATCGGCACCTTCTCTTGCCTTTTCGGTTTCGATGCGCAATCTTCTTTCTTCAATTGCTTTGTTGTGTTTAAATTTAGCCATAACATGATGCCATTTGACTCTGCGAAGATATTAAATTATTCTGTGAAGATTTAATATAATCATTTTATTAAATTAAGAATTACCTGTGTAAATATCTAATATCCCAAATAAATCCACCTGTACCACCGTTCTTTAATGTTGCGCCATTGAAAACGCTTGTGAAGTTTTTAGCATCTTTTTTGCGTTTAAATTCAACAAAACCTTCTTTGTAACTTTTATATACTTTTCCTTTCGTTTGTAATCGGTCGTTTGCCAACTTGTCCGGTACTAAATAAATGTTTCCTATTGGAGCAAATTTTTCGAATATTTCTCTAATTCGTGTGTAATTGCGACCTGGAGGAATTCTCGATAAATAAACAACACCAGTCTTATTTTTACTTTTCGTTTTGGAGTCCATTATTCGAAACTAATTTGATTTTTTTCTAAAATACATATTAATACATTTATTTCAAATAGATGAAAAATTATCTAAAAATTTATATTGAAACATGCTCGCATGTAGATAAAAATACATTTTTTTTTGACAATAATTATAAATTTAGATCAATATTGTTAATAAAGCGTCATCTAGAAATTATAAAAAGAAATTAGTAAGCGCGAATATACAAATAATTATTTGAAATCTAACTTGCTTTCTCAAAAAAATTCGATCGATTTTTTTAAAAAAATAAAAAAATGCATAAGAAATAATTAAAAATTATTTGTGTAAAAAATGTGAGATAAAATTCAAAATTTTATTTGAAAAAGTCTTGAAAAAAGACAAACCTCATAATTATATCATATATTTCAAATCTAGATACGAATTTCTCAAACTTGATCATTTTTTCAGTTGATTTAAATATAGAATTCTTAAACTTTTAAAAAAAAATTATCAAACAATAAATTCTAATTAGCTGAAACTTTGACCATCGATTGAGCTGAATCAAGTAAAAATGATACTATAATCAAATCAATTTATTAATTTTATAAAAATTAATTTGAATATATCTCAATTTATTCAGAAAAATTAGTTTGATATATTGCCTCTATCGGAATAAATTAGTTTTTAAAAAATGAATTCAAATTAAAAAAAAAAATTCGAATGGTCAATTTTTTTAAGATTTAATATCTGGTTCTTGAGATGTTAACTATTAATACTTGTTGCTTATCGTACAGGTGACAATAGATGAATAAGTATCAGAATATTTAATTAGAATTAATACTTGAACTATTAATAATTTCAATTTTTTCGCGTTTTAATAATTTTCTTTTTAATAATTTCACGTGTGTTATTGAAATTCAAATAAAAGTTTAATAATAAAAAATAAAAAATAAATCACAAAAGATAGATTCGCCACATAAAATTGAAGTGAGATAAACAAAAAACAGTAATCAAGCCAAAAAATAGTGAATGTACTTATTATATATTTTAAGAGTACGAATATTGTAACAAAAAAAATTAAAAATTATACATCTGGATGCAGGCAAGTGCAAATATTTGCCGATTTTTTATTGTTCTATTTACCCAACTTCAATTAAGCTAGAAAAGAACTTGCAAACATTGGAATTCGGCAAAATAAATAAAAAATACAAATTATCATTATAATTGAAAACAGCTTTAAATAAAGCTAGAACAACCAGAAGACAGGAAAATGATATAATTTCAAATCATATTATTTGGACAAAGAATATTTGTTGTAGATAGATGTATTAATGAAAAAATTGTGAAATTGTCGCAATGAAATTGATAATCAACTTACGTGCTGTGTTTGATTGGTGTTTTATTATTTTTTGATTTTTTGACTTTTTGTACAATCAATATTTTTAAAAAAAGAAAAATATAAATCTTAACTGTTTTTATATAACTTCTAAGTTAGAAAATTTAATCTAACTGTATAATTTAGTACCAAATGATCTTTTTTATTGATCGACCAAATTTTTTTTCAACTTTCAACTTGAAGCCCCAAAAATCTAATTAATAAAAAACAGACGCATGAATCGACTTTTATTTTGAATTATATAGAATGCTATAATTTTTTTTTCAAAATAATGAATATAACAAAAAAAAAATTATCAGAAGAAAAATCAATAACCTAAAAGCTCACAAAATATTATTCAATTTTCAAATCTGTGAAAATTATTGAAAGAATTAATTGAAATGATAATTTTATGTAGCTCATGAATTAAATGATTTGATCAAATTTATTAAGTTCTGTCTAAAAAATGGAAAGATTATTAATAATTATAAAATAATTCAAAAAATACTAAATATATGCTATAAAATATTAAATAAATACCTTCAATATATGATCACTGTCTTTGCCAAAATTGAATTCGAATGCTGCACAATTATATTGAATTTCATAGTAATGAGTAATTTTTTTCATAGGTGTTTGCTTATTTTGTTAAATGTAACATAGAATATTTTGAATTTATTATTTATAATACAGTGCAAATAATTTTAAAAAGAAAATAATTCTCGAAAATAATTTGCCTTACTAAACTTCTTATTTGCATATAGGACATTGGAAATTTCATACTTAAAATGCTTAACCTATTATATATCACATATCTGAACAAGAAATATAAGCCAAATTTTTGGGCACTTGAATTTTTTATTTTGGCTGATCAAGCATGTTTGTCAAGTGAACAGGAAATTCTTTTAATTCTTTTTAAGTTAATAAATAAATTAATAATAAAAATTTGCAGATGTTTTTAAAATTTTAGCATTATATTTTGCATCATAGAAATTTGAATGATCAAAAAAAAATTTTCGAATATTGAATTAAATTTTTCGTTTCGATTCGAGCAAAAATTTTTTTTCTTTAAGTAACTTAGCTGTCTACGAAGTTATTTAATGAATATAGTCAATTTTAAAAAAATTATTTTATACTGTAACTAATTCATTTCAAAAAATATATTCTAAAATTATAATATGATCTGAAATTTAATGTTTTCAATTAAATGTTCCAATAATAAATTACTGTGATTAATGTTCGAGCGATTTTTTAGACGCATAAATTTTTTTATGCCTGAATAAACGCTTTTTTGATTTATTAAATTCTTCAAATCAAATTTTCTATTTTAATCAATTCAAGAATCAAAACGCATTTTGATTTTTTGCCTAATTATAAACTAGAAGAATCATAAAATTTTTAAATCCCTCTAAAATTTATGTAGTTAAAAAATGTTGCAAATCAAATTTTCCATATATAGAAATGTGCCTATATAGAAATTTTTGTCAAAAAACAAGATATAATATTGTTTTTGCAATTGCAAAATCAATAGTTTATAATAAAAATTGAATAATAAGGGCAATAAATTAATTTCAAAGTTTTCCGATTCACTTGAATTTAAAGCAAAATTTATTGAGCGACCATAAGAGATTAATAAAAAATTTAATGAAATTTTGACGGATTGTTGAACTTATATTATCTTTTAGATAATTTTTAATAGGTGACTTATTTTTCACAACATTTGGGATGAAGTCCAGAGATATTTTTTCTTTCACTTTGGCTTAATTAAGGCTGATGCATTTTTATATTAATTTTGTTTTCAATTATCTTTTAAAAATATTTTGTTTACTAAAATACATAATTTTATTTTTTTTTTTTAGTGGAAAAAATTTCCCCTTTTTTTATTCTAATTAATATAATTCTAGTGGCAGTCTGATTATGATTCACAAAATGCTTTGACAATCTTTTTAAAAAAAATTTTTATTCAACTTTTTGTGAAATCTAACTCAAAAGTCTGAAACGCATAGTAAGAAACATATAATGGCATCCAATAATTAAATTCTTCTCAAATATTTGTTTTTTTTTTAATTCATTTTCTTAATTCTCAAAAGTCTTAAGTTTAGGACAAGTAAAAATGAGATGATAAATAGTAAATTTCCACATATTACTATATAATGCTTTGATTACAATTTTAATAAAATAATTAAGTTGAATTATAATTCAATTTCTTTAAGCATTCAAATCACGAGAATTTGTAAGTTATAATTAAAAATTATTTTCAATTTTCACTGATTGTCTTCTAATTTCATTTAATTGAATAAATTATTGTTTAAAATTATTTGAACTCTATTAATTGATCTTAAAAAATATCGATAAAAAAATAAAATTAATTATTTTAGAAAAAAAATGGTAAAAAATGTTTATCAATTATGAAAGCTATGACAGCAAATATTTGAATAAAATTTTTCTTAAAACTCCTCCTATTTTGCACATTAAATCTTATCAAATAAGGTGTATCGAATTTTTTAAAAAATGTAAAATGATTCAATACAAAATTCAGTCCTATTTTGTTTAGAAAATGATAAATATATCAAAACCACTCTATTTCAGGCCAACATGAAGATTTGGAATGATATCTTATGAGAATGAAATATTATTTAAGTTGTTTTGTTAAAATTTCCTTATGTTCTGTTCATTTTTACCTATTGTCAATGTGAACTTATAGCTAAATATTATTGAATGCAAAATAGAAAATTTGTATCTAAAAAAATTTGCACAACTAGTAAAATAGGTGGAGATCTGTTTTTGGTGTATTATTTAGAGAAAAAATATAGCGCATAATGTTTTTAAAGGCATACTTTGGTGCCCTATGTTTATAAGTTGTGCTATGAATAACAGTTTTAGAACAATTTACTACAACATACACAGGAAATTGTGGTGTAAGAGGATTGTGTATACGAAAAAGAGAAGCCCTATTTAGAAGAATTTTTACTCGCCTCTAATAGACTAACGTTTGTCGATTGGCATGCGCAAATTAATTTTAATATTTATAATAATACTTCATTTAAACCATGATAAGCATCATTTAGAAACTTGTAAGCCACATGTCTGAATAAAAATTTTCTGGTGAATAAGTCTGATGCGTGATCATCAAAGATTGATTGCCGAAAATTTCGAGATAATGAAGTTCGCAATTCGAATAAAACTTTAAAAAATTAATATTTCAATAAATTTAAATCCGGTCTAAAATTTTTTTAATCATTATAGGACAAACGTTTTTTGTGCCGCTATTTTTTTTTGTGCTGAGAAGTTTTCAAATTTTACTGATCAGCTATTAAAAATTTTATACGACCGTGTGAATGTTTAGAAATTTTCACTGAATCATTGCATACTTTTCATAATATATCTCTGTGCATTAAAAAAAATGGAAGAAGTTGATGTCGTATCTCTTTCTGATCAAGCTGATAGTAAGCTTAATAAATCAGATAGCTTTGGATCGCCAATGTCCAACGATTCAGATTATAATGTCAAGTATTGTGAACAGTATGAAAATCACAAATCAATAAAGTCTGACTACAATTCAACAAGTCTTGATTACAGTAAGTACTACGATCAAGTAGATAAAGATGGAAATTACGCCAAACCGCATTTATCTTATATTGCTCTTATTACGATGGCCATTTTACATACACCTGATCAACGTGCAACTTTGAGTGGTATATGTGAATTTATTAGACAGCGCTTTGGATATTACAAAAAAAAATTTCCACTATGGCAAAACTCAATTCGACATAATTTAAGTTTGAATGATTGTTTTATCAAAATTCCACGCGATCGATCTGATCCTGGTAAAGGTAATTATTGGATGCTAGATCCTGCATCACGTGATATGTTTGAAAATGGCAGTTTTTTACGAAGACGTAAACGCTATAAAAGACCTAATTCTGATATTATAAAAGAAGCAAATAAATATGCAAATCTTCACTTGTATCATCAAGCAGCCGCTGCAATGTATCTTCAACGTAAATCTCATCACAATCATATTCAACAACAGGCAATAGCCTGCCAACCAATAACCAATACATTATTAAATCCATATTTAGCGTTGCCAATGAATACAAATTTATCCTCATTAGTCAATGTGTTGCCAGCACAATCTAACTTATCTAATACTAATATGTTTCCAACATTAATCAATTCATCATCACCAACATTACCTACATTAACAAATTCTCAAAATGTATTAAACTCAAATCTACTTAATAGTACTTTATCAAATTCACCAAATGTCGATGACTTCAAAGCGGAAATAGCATCAAATAATCTTCAAAGGCAAAATAGTCTTTTATCTAATCAAATTAATAATAATTTGAATAAACTTGATACAACTAATCTAGTGACTAAAACAATAGAAACATTAAATGAACTACAAAAGCAGACTAATCTAGTACAATCACCATTAGATCACACAAATTCAAATAATCGGATTCCTTTAATTAGTCTCTCCTCTTTGCCTCCAAATAATTCATCTAATATAAACACAACACCAAATTTTAATTTTTCACCTGTATTAACAGCAAATAATTCAGATAAAAATCAATCATCAAATAACAAAAACTGCTCATCACCGACTGCTTCAATTAATGTTACATCTGTACAACAAATGGTTTTTAATAATAATTCAATTATAAATACTCAAATTAATAACCAGATCAATAAAAATTTAAATGGTCATTCAAACGAACAAAAAGAATCTAATGAAAAATTTTTGAATAAATTGGATAAAAATAAAATTACTTTACAGAATAATTTGAGTAGCATGTTTACAAATCATAATGACGCAGCAACTGCAAATTATTCACTTTCAATGACCTCGACTTATTTAACGAATGCTAATCAAATTGCCAAAAATTCATTTTCTATTGATTTAGAAAACATTCTAAACGATGTACAGTCATCACCATCAAATATACAGTCTTCAAATATACCTGTAAATTTATCAACAAATCATGCAGAATCATTAATCAGTAATCAGTCACTACTGAACGCTAATCTCACCTTGAACAATCTCAATTCAAAGTTATCACAATCGCCTATTAAGCAGTCCACTTCGCCAACAATCAAATCATTTTCATTATCTAAATCACCTATTATAACCACTATTGCATCAAATCTGAATAATAGTAATCTTATTCTGCAAGATAACAAATATATTCTTTATAGGCCATTTTAGACCGCTTTATTAATAACTTATTATAGTGAATATTAATGATAAATATAAGATCAATAAATCACATTTTGTTGTTCTTTCTTTTTTTTTATTGTAATTTTCAATTTTCAAATTTTTATCCAAAGTTTGGAATTTAAATAAAGGTATTTTTTCTTTATTTTTTAATCAAAGATTATTTGTCAAGATAATAAAATTGCTAACTGAAAAAAGAAAAAATCTGAATAATTTAAAAAAATTCAATAGCAAACGGTATTGATGTAGCATGAAAAAAAAAATTAGAAATAAAAGAGAGCAAACCTAGACCTATAAAGCAAAAAAAATTGTGTCGAAATTGGATGCTCAGAATTATAGACTTGAAAATCGGAAAAAAGTTTTCTCATTTGTGTTTACTTGCTAAAAATAAAGTAGAAATAATTGAAGATGTAACCACAAATAATGTTTAAATTTTATAAGCTTTTTGGTGTCTAATAATGAAGCTGGATAAAATTGCGCTTAACAGAATAATAAAAAAATTTCTTAACACATTGAACAATTTCGACAAGTCGAGAATGCGGCCGTTTGTATCGGCTGGCGAGTGGTTAAAGCTTTGTGAAACTGATTTGATGAAAAAGTGCGAACATGTCTTAATCGTTTAGTAAATTAGTGAGCAGTTTATCGAGCTATCTTTTCTTTTGAAAATTTATTCCTTTGAAATTTTTTATTATTAATTTAATGCTAAAAATAGTTATTTTTGATTTTTGCGCTCATTGCATTGTTAAATTATTTTCGCAAATTTTGTAAAATTTGACAAAAGTGCAATTTACACTGAAAATTGATATCCAAAATGTTATTTGAGCAAAATATGAAGCCTAATAAAAAGACTTTATAATTGTTATCGCCTTTCAAAAAACTCTCAATTTTTCAACCTCTGTATCTCTCTTACACTTGAAAAAAATTCGTTATGTTCTTATTAAATGAAAGAATATATTTTATTGATATTTTTATTTTATAATTGGTAATTATCTACCGGGCAAGTTATCACTTTTGATTTTTATTAAAAAAGTTTTTTTTGTGTGCGTCTTTTTGTCGACGTAAGCAAGTGATTGTGTTTTCAAAATTTTCGAAAAAAGTAAATGTTTTAATATTTTCACATTATTAATTCTTAAATTAAATTAATAAATTTTTCTTTAAGAATCATTATTTATTATTTATGAATACTACATTTGTTTTAGTTACTTGATGCAAAATCACAAAGTTATAAAATATTCAATCACATTAATGTAAAATGAAAATTTAAAAGTCATTGTTAATAAAAAAGAATAAAAATAGCTATTTCAATATTTTTATTCAAAAATTTTTCTAATTTATTAAACTAAAAAATATTCCTAATCATTGATTTAAAATAGAATATTTTATACATATATCAGGCAACAAATAAATGCTTGCTTAATTATTCATTACAATTTAAATTTGAATGATTGCCCTAAGCCTTTAATATAATGTAATAGTTCTTTTTTTTGTAAATAAATGAAGTGATTGCTATGCAAATATATGTTATATATTGTAATAAAAAGAAACAAAAAATTGTTTTTTTTTTCTGAAAAATCTTATTCAACATAAAGCCTAACCTTAATCCTCGAACTTTGAGCAAAGTTAAACTTAATTAAATTGTTATATGATTTCATAATAAATAAAATGTTAATTTATTGACCAATGTAAATACCTGAAATTTTATTGAGTGCATTTTTTCTGAAGCAATGTAAACTTTTAAGCTATAAGTATAAAAAATAATTTAAAATCATTTTCTATTAGTATACAACTAGTTCATCTAAGCATACAAATAGGTGGTTTGAAATTTTTAGTGACTATTAGAATAATTTTTCGAAATTCATTTTAATTTTTTTTTTATTACAAATCAATAATAAGGTTTTATTTTGAACAAGAATAAAAATCATTCTAATTTGTGAAATTGGTATCGTGTGAAAGCCGATTTTTCACACTAGATTAACTAATAATTTAACTTAAGTTGACCGAAAACAAGGTTGTTTGGATGTTTTTGTATGATATGTGCACCCATTGTATAATTTTACAAATGATGTTAAAATTCTCATCAAAAAATGCCTTTCTTCATGATTTGCATAATCACTAACAAATACCTACGATTAAAATTTTTAATATTGTTTTAAACTTTAAAAAAACATGCTATCACTTAATTCCTTTTTTTTTTCGTTTTAATTTTGCAAATTTCGAATTCAAATCAAACAAATTTTTCAGAGAAAAATATTTTTTGTAAATTTCGAAAAATTGAATAAGCCGTTTTTTAAAAATCTATCTATAATTATTTATTTATTTATTTGAAAAAAAAACTATATTTTGATAAGACTATACTTCAAATGTACTATCGATCAGTTTGAACTTACATGTTTGTGTCTAGTTGATTTGTTTTTAATTCTTAAAATCTGTGAACCGAGTAGATTTTCTGAATTGCTGAACGCAAATTATCGCTTATTATAAAGATTTATTCAAAATATTCATATATGCTTTCAATTTAGTCTCCTAATATTAGTATCACGATAGGTGGCCAAAAACGCTTGACTAATTGTATTAATCAAATTTATTTATTTGTTATTGTTTATTGGCTGTAATATTTCGTGTCGTTTTAAAACTTGATTTTAAAAATAATGGGTAAATTTGAAAAAATTTATTCAATATTGAGAACTGATCTATATTTTAATAAAAAATTTCTTGAAAATTTTGAAGATATTCTACTTATTAACATGATTCTTTAAAGTCAATTTTCAGGTTTCCTTTCGACAATCTATAGTGTCATGCTAAACAACACAAAAATCTCACCTTTTGAATAAATTTGCAAAAGAGTTTCGGTCAGTCTTTCATAAAAATTTTTATTTATTTATTTATTTATTTATTTATTTATTTATTTATTTATTTATTTATTTATTTATTTATTTATTTATTTATTTATTTATTTATTTATTTATTTATTTATTTATTTATTTATTTATTTATTTATTTATTTATTTATTTATTTATTTATTTATTTATTTTTTTATTTATTTATTT
>BLXL01011245.1:0-10754 GCA_023170135.1 Acarapis woodi | reverse complement strand
TATTTCAAACTGTTGATAATGCAGATTATGAGAATATGATTGAAAATATATTGAGCAAAAAATTTGATGACGAAAAAGAGATTATTTACGTGAAATTTTAATATATTGAAAGTTATATGACAATAGAAGAGATAATAAAGTAATTTCACAATTCTCACTCTTAATAAATTAAAACTTGATAACTAATTAATATTAGTATTTTCAAAAGCATTCTCTTTGTCAAAATATATTGCGAATTTTCAACATAATACCTATACCTTATATAAATATTAATTATATTAATAAGATAAAGAAATATTGTCTAGAATTTTGGCTATGAATCTTAAACTAGTCGGCCGATATATATATTTCAATACTATTTCATATGTCATCTAATAGTTTTAGTGATTTAAACTTTGTAAAATTTGAGCAACGACTTGATTGAAAATTCAATTAATGCTTGATCATACAAAAAAAAATTTAGTTTCTCGATAATTTTTTGAAGAAGAAATGTGCCTAAATTTGCCTAACTCAGTTTTCTAAATAAATTTATCCAGATATCTTAATAACTAATTATAGGATATTCTTTATGATTTTATATTTAAGTCTAAATAAAAATGTTAATATATATTTTTGACTTAAACGGTGCTAAAATATGCAAATGTTTGGTTAACTTTACCTAGCACCTAAACGAATTCATCAAAGATTTTAAATAAATTCTTGAAATATAAGTGAAGAATCAATAAAGCTTAGCAAGTTTCAGAATAAATTCATAGAGAATCTGAAAATTATTTTACAAGTGATTGAAGAGTTAAATAATTATGAAGAAAGTTTGGTCATACACTTAAAATACATTAGAATTATTTGCAAAATAAAGAAAAAGAGTTTAAAGATGATTCGAAAATGAATATACAAAGCATATTTGAACCAGTAATTTTGATAATTTTTGATAATTTTTGTTTTCAGTTATTAATGATTTATTTAAGACATATTCTTGAAATATACCAAGCCAGAATATACTAAAGAAAATATATCTCAAATATTTTTTTCAGTGTCATTTTAAGTATTTCCTGAGATATAATTGTCAGAAATTTTAGATATTCATTTTCTATATCTTATTGAATAAATTATAGTTTATTTGATTATAGTATATACAATATAAATAAAAGCAATATTATTCATTTTAACAAATTTGAAAATATCTTGAGCATTGTCTCACGTGTCCATTTTTTATACAAAACCATTTTTAATCCCATAAATAATATATAGATTTTATATTATATTAAATAAGCTAAGCAAGATGTAATAGTAATTTTTGATTTGATTTAGGTTAAACTAATAATATTATAAGGAGAATAATCAGTGATATTTGAGATGTAATTTTTTAGAACATTATTGTTAAAGTTTCTTCAAGTAAGCAGGTCTCAAGATAAGAATATCACTGAGATTTTTAATCTGAATTTTTTTTAAACGATCATTCTTATTGACACTTGAGATGACGATTAGAGTTTTCGTTCGCTTGAATAGTTTATTTAGCAAAAATTCTAATGTATTTGTAATTATAGAATTACCTGCATAAATTAACTTACCTGCCTACTAATAATCAATTTATGCAATTACAATAACAATTATTTTTATTAAAATAATTTTTAATTTATTTAAGTAATACAGACATGTTGTCTTGCACACCTAAATTAACGTCAAGCTTATGTGAATCGAATATTAATTATTTTGTAAATAAATTTCTAATAGTAAAAATATTTTCAGTACGTTTTCAAATTACCTTCTCAAATATTATTATTGTAGTACTACTTATTTGATTAATCCATCAGATATGATTATAAGTTTCTCATAAGAAACAAATTTTTTTTATGAATTCTATTGATAAATCTTCGAATAATTGAATATCAATAATAAATGAGCAAGATAAAAAAGAAATATTAAAATTCTTTATTTATATCAATAGTTTTTTTGTAATAATTTGAGACAAATTGAATATTAAAATTATAAAAATAGTTTATTCATTGTAATAATTTAATCAAATTACGAAAATAAATTTCAACCTAAAACAGAAAATGCTTAATGTTTTCGAGATGTGGTTTGATCGATTGATTTAAGAGCAATAAAATTAATAATATCTGAAATTTGACTTAAATTAAAAATGTATGGAATTTTTATTTCTTTTTTATAAGCATACCAAACATTTTTGTAAATCAAATTCAATTTTTTTGAATTTTTAGATTATTTGCATAAATGAAAACGTCTAATTTGTTCATCCAAAGTTCGCCATTTTCTTATAATACGTATAATTAGAAAAATCATAACCTTATCAGAATAAACAAATTTAATTTAATTTTTCTACTAAAATTAGCTAAATATTTTAGAGAAAATTCATTTGGATTTTAAATGATTCGTAAAATAAAAATAAATTCAATTTCGATACATGTCGAATACATTTTGTATTTATACATCTGCGTTTTGAAGATCAGTTTCAATTTTATAATTCTTATTATTTATTTAGTTTGATCTCAGCCTGAGCAATTTTTTTTCACGTTTTTTTTTATTTGAGTCGACTAATAATCTAGTCATTTGATTAATCAAAAGTAAATTTATAAATAATTTTTCTAACTATGATTCGTTTCACAAATTTGAAACTATTTAAAAAAAAAATTAAAATTTTACATCAAATTTTTATTTTGAAAATCAAACTGCAATAACTAAATTTTTTTTTAATTAATCAACCTAAATTGTTTTTTATCCCAATCAAAAGAGATCTTAAAATTTTTTTAGTTTGATTACTAATTATTTGCTATCCGATTATGACATTAAAAATTTTAAATATACCTCAATTTTTTCAGCTGCATTCAAAATAATTTAGATAATCATACAATTTGATTCTTATATTTTGAATGAAATTAGTATGAAAATGAAAATCAATTAATATGTATCTATAATTAGGTAAAAAGGCTATCAGCAAATTGACATAGAACAAAAATTTTCATTTACTTTTTAATTAGATTGTCGACAAAAATAATGCTTTCAAAATCAAATCAAAGTTTTTATATGGAAATATAAAATTTAATTAGTATCACTTTTTTTTCTTTATTGATTTTTTTTATTAAAATTTGGATTTCAATGTATTATCAGATCATAAAATAAAAAAGTAAGAAGTGAATCGAAAACATAATAATAAGAAGAATTTATGTATTTAATTCTCGAAGAAAAACACATGTTTTATTTGAAAAATGCTAAAATTTTTTAAAAATATTTGATTCGATGCTAACTAATATAAGAAAATTGAAAAATAAGAACATAATTTCAATTCGATGCCATAAATAATAAAATATTATTGAATAATCATTATTATTGTATGATTTAAATTTTATAAAACTTACTATTTTTAAAGGTTAAATACTTTTTTTTAAAAATTTTTTCAAAAGGTGACAATTGATATTATGTGCGAGTTTTCCTTGTTTTAGAATTTTCATAAAAGTAAAATAATATATAGAATGTAACTTTCACAGAATAATTATTATTATTAGTCTATTAATACTGATTAACTAATACAGATCTAACTGAAATTAATATTCTATTTCGAAATATAATTACTTTTATAATTATATAACTTGTTAAAAGAAATTCTTTATTTTGGTTAATTGTTTTAATGGTTAATCACATATTAAGAATAGTTCATAGTTACAGAATTACTGATTAAACTTGGCGTGAATAGTCTTACAGAAAAAATTAATAATGAAAGTTCTATTTTCGTATGAGTGAAATTTCGTAAAAATATTTGATTTGCTTTCATATTATATTTTCGTGCCTTGACATTTTAATTAATAAGTTATATGCTCAATATACATTTTGTATCCATTACTATTCGATTCTCATAAATGTATTTATAATATATTGAACAAATATAAACATATTTTCACCTCGTCAAATACTAGCCTTTGAATTCTGAATGCTAAATTCTAAAAAATATTTAATTATTTACTTATATGCATTAAAAGAAAAACACAGTCTAAATACGTAATTTTTGATTTGACATCGAATTTTGTGTTCATTGCTATATAATAAATTTTCTCAAAATTTAGATTTAAAAATTTTTTCACATTTTTACAAGTCTTATTTATTCGATAATTTTGTTGTTTGAGAAATTCAATGAAAAACTAGTAAAATATTTTGATTTAAATACATCGAAGTAAAACGAAAATTAGGTGTTATAAATTGGTGATTTTGTTTATGTAATTTTTTAATTTGCTAAAAAAAATTTTTCAATTTGAACACTATTCGTTTATATTTTCGGATTGAATAGAATCATAAAATTTATAACTTTTAAAAATTTTAGAATCAACAGGTGAAAAATCAATTATCTTTTCTATTTGTTTATTTTTAATAAATAATTAGATTTTTTTAATCATAATATGTAATAGGTTATATTTTTTATAAATTGATTGAATAAAAAAATAATTCATCTTTCTCAAATAATTTAGAAACTCCAAATAAGCGATCGATATCGGAAATTTTATTAATGTGTACGACTAATTTGCAAAAAAAAATGATGATTCGCGGGAGAAAATGATCAAAAATTTAAATTGTTTGATTAAATATATACCAGATTTTAAAGGTTCGAAATGCATTTGCTAAGAAGTGCTGAACGAGTACTAGGTATAGTTAATCAATTCACTTTAAAGAACACTCTTAATGATGCAGTTCTTTACGAAAATGTCAAGCAATTCAAGCAGAATCACAGGTAAAAAATTTTTTGTTTTTTTAAACTCTTTTCAAGCTCTAATAAAAAACAATTGAAATAAATTATTTTCAAAAGAACCTATATTCTCAAGCTAAAAATATATATACTTGAGTGAATAAGCATAAAATTCAAAAAATCGATACACTGTGAGTTTAAGCAATGATTATGATAACATTTATTAATGACATTTGAATTTAACTTCTTATGACCTTTCTATAGATACGACTGACAATATCTTTTTCTTTTAAATCAAACTAGTTTGCCCGTTATAGACGAACAATGGTCTAAAGTGTCGACGATAATCTCATTGCTTTTCGCGAAAGCGTTAAACATAAATGAAGAAGAGAATCCTGCCTTACATTGGAAAAAACAGCGTAATGGCTTACTTCGAAGTCAATTCGAGTTAGCAAGCGCACTTGATCTCATCGTAGAAGCTAATGACCTTAGTTATCTAGAATATAATTATTACAAGAAAATTACAACAAACTCAATGTCCACTAAACTTTATTTTAAATCACTCGACATTATTAGACGATTAAAAAATGAACGTATTTATCTGGACTTTAAAAAATCGATCAACGATTTTCATGATGGTTTAAAATTATGGTCAAAATTTGAGGAGAATTTTTTCAATCAAAATAATAATCAAGAAACAAAATTAACATTCGATAATTATAATGATTATATGATGTTAGCAAAAGATCAGAATCAACTTATTCGAGATTGGGAAATATATATACAATTTATTTATGCTAATTTACTTGGATATTCTTGTAGTAGTAAGTCGCAAATAAAAATTAGTGTAGCTATAGATGAATTAAACATATAATCTAACAGGTATGTCTATTCTTGGTGATCATAATTATGACACATGGAAAATGTCGTTTGATTTTGGTTATTCATTTGCCTTCGCTTATGCTCTTGATCAACAATTTACAAATTATTTTAATGAATCAGAAAACAAAACTATACGTTTGCAGTTTCCGGCTCTGATGTACCTTAAAACAATTAAAGATGATAAAAAAAGAATTAACTTAATTGATGAAATGATTAATAAACGGTACTGTTCTTTGACCGCCCTAGAACTTAAATCAAAAGTTAAAAAAAGTAATGAAACTCTAAATCAAATAAAGCTATATGGACAAACTTATGTGAAAAAAATAAAAACTTGTTTAAATCAATTAAAAGAATCTGACTCAAAGCAAACTCTTTTATACATATCGAACAACTTACTACCAATGGAATCCATTTGTTTAAATGAAAATTAAAATTTGACATTGTTAGCACAATCGAATCTTTCTAAAATTTGAAGTCCTGTGATACAAATCAATTTATTATTGCTAACAGAAATTTTATGGTTCGAAAATATAGTAATATTCGAAAAAAAAAAAATTGAAATTAGAAAGAATAAAAAAAAACTACCTATTTTTAAAAAAGGCAATAAACCTAGTTTGTTCAATTAAAACACTTAAGATTAAAAAAATATTTAAAACTTGACAGTGAAAAAATTCATTCTTTTGTTCATGGATGTGTGATGAATAGAAATATACAAAATTCAAAAATTAAATTTATTGGACATGATTTTATAAATTAAATGATTTAATTGATAATAATCTGACCTCTTTTAACTTGATCTTGTATTATCATTTTTAAATGACTATTTGAATTAGAATGGAAAATTATCGATCACCAACGCTTTTTTTGAGCCCAAGTTGAATCCAAGCTTACACCACCTGGACCTGAAATTCGAAATAAGAAATAATGAATTATATAAAATTAAATAAAAAATCAAAACTTACCTAATGATACAACCATAATAAGGCCACCGATAACTGATAATGTTTGAAAAAAGTCATATTTAAAAAAATCTCTTGCCGGACTGTAAGAAGGTAAGGTCCACCAGTGATTTTGCCATGCCTTAATTAGAAAATCAGAAAAAAAAAAAATATTAATGATTCTTCAGAAATTTAACTAATTTATAGATAAACGACTTACATTGAGAATTGAAAGATAGATAACAAAGATTAAAGCTGATAATCTTGTTTTATAGCCTATTGTTACTAAAATCATCAATATTGAACCAATAACATTTTGAAGCACTTGCCAAAAATTGAATTCGAATCTTATTGAAGTTGAATACATAAGAACAAGTAATATTCGTGCAACTAATTGCATATAATTTGAATTCTTGTTTTGAAGTTGTGGTAAACCAGCCAAAATTCGTTTGCTTTCTTGTCTAACTAGTAGCAAGAGCAAAGCTCCACATAATGAGGCGTTTTTAAGTAAAAAACCGATATGCCAATAAATACTATAAGCAAGTACCTGAATTTATATGTATTAAATTAAAAAAAAAAAACTATTTAAAATCGTGTGAAATGATGTTTGAGAATTTGAAAATAGTTCACCTGTAAAACAACAATAGAGAATAAAATACCACACGCGATCGGAACATTTTTATGTAATAGTACAGCACAAGCAGATGTTAATTGACCAACAAAATTATAAAATACAAATAGAGATGCCAAAAAATATCCACAACCCCAAGTGTTATCCATATAATCACGTTGTTCGCTCCATTGGAACCACATACGAACACCATCCTGTGTAATTTTATAAATTAAATGACTTTGTTAAAATTAGAAAAAAGTAATAATAACCTCTATAAATGTAGACACAAGACAAAGACGACCTAACGTTGGGAGAACAAATTTTGAATGTCTCAAAATCTCATCTGCAATATCCTCCGCTTTTGATAATAATTCATTCTGATTTATATTAATCATAATTTATTTCTGACGTAATGCGACTTTTGAATTATCAATGATAAAAATAATGAAGATGTAAACAAGTGAAATATGAATTGATGATAACCTAAAATGATAAATTTTTATTGATATACAAATAAAACTAGATGAAGACCTTGTTTTAATTTTTTATCTAAGCGATAAAAAATAATTATTTCACAGTTAAATTACTCATATGAATTATTCTGAAAAAAATGTTAAATTTAATCACTTTTTGATAAGAAATTTTAGTTGGTGTTCAAAGTATGATCAATCGAAAGAAAGATTAATCTTACAATTTAGAAAATCACATTTATAATCTAAAATAAATTGAAGCACAAGATTTAGATAAACAAAATACTTAAAAAATAAATTAATTTGATAACATCAAATATTGGATCGGTTTGGCATTAATTGATGATCAAGAATAAAATGATAATTGAAAATTTACATAATAATGCAATTCTGTTCATTGAATTGAGGAAATCCGTTTTATTTTTGAAAATAATGAGCAATAATAAAAATGATATAAGATTATTATTTAGAATAATTGAAATGGACCCATAATAATTGAAAAATTTTGATCATGATTAAATCATCTAAATTTTTCCGGAATTATTTGAAAAAACAGTATAATGAAATGAGAAAAATCAAAATATTACCAAGGCTTAATTTTTAGCAGACAAATCTTAACTTGCTTATTATCATTGTCAATATTTGAAAAGTTATTTCAATTTTTGGCGTGAAAACAGTCATTCATTCGCAGGCTATTTGAGAGACCAATAATTTTATAATCGTTTCCATATTCTATTTTTTTTTTGAAGTAAGTAGTGTGAGTTTAGCTAACGCTATAAATCAAATATAAGTGCTATTCATACACTATATTTAGTTTGTTTACACGACTCTGTCAAATGAAAATTTGTCACTTATACATATAAATTAAATTCACGGAGAATTGATTTTATAATCTCAACGATTCAAATATTTCAAATTATTATTAATTCGGTAAGTGATTCATTATTTTATTTAATTAGCGATTTAATTATAATTGATAAATGCTTTTTTAAATTCTAATTTCCGATATTTCAAAAAATTTAGTCTTTTCTTGTTCGAATTTTCTAAAATCATTTAATCTGGATCTTCTATTTAGAATACTTTCAAATTGTCACCTCCTACTATATACATCAGTTCAATATTTGTATTTGTGATTTTAAATTATTCAAGAATTTTAAATTTATAACAACTTGTTACCTAAATTTCTTCAGTGAAAGATTTTGTTTTAGCTTTAAAATTTTTTGTGATTTGCTTTAAATTAATTTGTATTTTACAATTTTATTTAAATTCGAAAGTTTATTGTTGTCTCAAATTCATTCATATATATTTATTTATTATTAAGTTTTTCGAACTAAATTTCATGGAAACTACATTCTTTTAGTTTTCTTATTTTTTCATAAATTCTTATTTTATAAATTTATATAACGAAATTTTATCATTTCTTTGTTTAATGTTTCAAAATTAGTATTCTCAGCTGTTTAGTTAACTAATTTTCAATTTTTTCATTGTATTAAATATTGAATAATTTTTTTTTTTGCTTTTTTAAGACTAAACATCATTTTATTTTCACTATCAAACTTCTTAAAAGTTTTGTAATTTAGTAATAATTCAGCACTCATCGAAATGGCGAATAATGTTGATGGTATCAATCAAGAAGCGACTAAACGACTAGATACTAAGAAGCAAACACTTGATGATGCATATGCTGAGCCAATGAATTTTCTTGAAATTGATGTTTGCGATCCAATAACTCACGGTCTTAATCGGACTCGATACACAGATTATGAAATACGATTAAGAGTAGGTGTTCCCATGTTGAATAAATTTTTTTTGAGTTTGTTTTGTCTGATAATCAATAAATTAGATATGAATATGATTATTTTCTAAAATTTAAAAAATTAAGTCTAATTTATTTTATGAGACATTTTCTCGAAAAATTTAGAATCTTTAAATTAATTTTTTTTTTCTAGACAAATTTACCCGTTTTTAAGCTTAAAAATTCAAGTGTAAGAAGAAGGTATAGTGATTTCGAATGGTTGCGTAATGAGCTGGAAAGGGATAGTAAAATAGTTGTCCCACAATTACCTGGTAAAAGTTGGAAAAGACAATTGCCATTTAGGAATGATGATGGAATATTTGAAGAAGATTTTATAGAAAATCGTAAGAAAGGACTAGAACAATTTATAAACAAAGTAGCTGGTCATCCATTAGCACAAAATGAAAAATGTTTGCATATGTTTTTGCAAGGTATGTTTAAAGAAAAGGTATGTTTGTTATAAAAAAAAATAAAATTAACACTTGTATTTCATTGTAACAGATCCGACAATTGATAAAAATTATGTGCCTGGGAAAATGCGGAATTCATGAATCATTTGAAATACCATCAAAAATTCTTAATTTATAAAACACTTATACAAGTTGATGTTTGTTTGACGAACAGGTATCAAGTCGTGAAATGCATTCTATTATAAATTCTGTAAGCTCTATCAAATCCCATCATGTTATTAGATTAGAATTCATGTTAATCAATTTAAACTAAGTTTTTATCTAACACAATTATTTTTTTTTTTTCAATAAAAATTTATTCAATTAAGTAATCTCAATGTTTATTTTTTCAAACTTTTACTCTATTTTAAACCGAATAAATTTTAATTGCATCAAATTTTTACAAAATATTTTTTATTGACTATTTCTCTTACTAAAAATGATTGTAAAATCATTACGGATGTAAGAATTTGAATTTTTCTGTCATTATCATTTTATTCTGAACTCGTTTTTATCATAGAACCAATTATAATTTATAAAATTTCTTGTTATCAAATCTAGTTAAATCATCTTATCTTTGAAATTAATTGTACATTTATTCAGAAAAAAATAAATTAATAAGCTTCTAAAATTCAACAACCAGGATAGAAGTAATATTTATGAACTGCAAAATCATTTTTACTTTATAAAATCAAATTATCTGTTGCAATTATTAAACATTCGTGACTCAGAGCGAATAAAAATTAGTAGGCTTATTGGAAATCGTAAAAATTAAAAAACAATTTTTCACGTGAAATTAATGAAAAATTAATTTAAAAAATTTTAAAATTGTATTTCTTTTTTAATGAGTACTACTATCATAACACAATTGAATCAAAAAAAAAAAGATGCTTCAAAAATGTCGAATTCAGTAACAT
>BLXL01011243.1:0-36612 GCA_023170135.1 Acarapis woodi | reverse complement strand
TTTGATTTTTAGTAACATAACTGATATTTATGAATTTTCAATTAATTTTCTTAGTTTAATTGAAGATACAATTGAAATGAATGAGGAAAGTGAAGGCATTGGATATTGTTTTGAAGAGATGGCTGAAAGTTTGGAATTTGATGTTTTTCAAAGTTTTGCGGAAGATTTATTTGAACGAAGTAAGGAGAATGGCAAACAGCCACATCATCATTTAAAAGAATTATTTGAAAATCAAAAAGTTGTCAGCTGTCTTTCTACTAGTGGTAAAGGCGTTCTACTTTGTATCAAATATGTATTGCCTAAACTTTTAAATGGTGTTATAGTGCATTGTTGTCATTATTTTGAATATATCAAACTTTTGATAAATATATCGCCAAATGAAAACGATCGTGAATCATTAAGGCAATGCGATGGTTTGCTTAATTTACTAAAAAAATTCCTTGAACGAGTCGGTAGAAATTTCAAATTGTATGAAGGTTACTTAAAGTTCTCTAGAACGCATCAGGAACCACAATTTAAAATTGTGAAGACTAAGCTTGATGAAATGCGTAAAAAAATCGATGGATTCAATTTGCAACAATATAATCAAATGTGTAACGAGTTTATTTATGAAGGTGTACTATCAAAAGCACGTAAAGGCGATAAAAAAGGATTGAAGCATATTGGAGAAAACAAAACTGAAAGGCATTGTTTTCTATTTGATGGTCTTTTGGTTTGCTGTAAAATTCTACATAATAATTTGTCTAGTAATAGTTTGAATAATTATGATTTCAAAAAGAAGGAAATTTATTTCATTCGAAATCTCGAAGTTTGTGATAGTGATTCAGATGCTAAATCATTCGAACTCGTGCACAACGCAAAAGATCGTGAACATAAAGAAGTGTTTGTCTTTCTTGCCAAAAGCAAAGAAGAAAAGGATATATGGATTTCTAATCTTTTGCTATTGACACAGCGACCAATTCTTGAACGTACATTAGATAGTATACTGACAGAAGAAAAGCGTCGAATACCACTAAAATTGCCAGATCCAAAATTATACCGATTTGCAGAAAAAGATTCCGAATCTAATATTATGTTCGATTCTAGTTCAGGCAAAGGTCTAATAAAAGCGGCCACTATAACTAAATTAATTGAACGTTTAACTTATCACCAATTTGCTGACCCGAAATTTCTGAAAACATTTCTTACAACTTATCGAAGTTTTTGTGAACCTGAAACATTGCTCGATTTGTTAATTGAACGTTTTAATATACCATTTGAAGAAGATATGACATCAATCGAAAATAATTCGATGACACGGGAAGAATTAAAGCGATTTAAAAAAGAGTATTTAGAACCTATCCAATTGAGAGTATTGAATGCATTGAAATTGTGGGCTGAATCACATTATTATGATCTTACTGATGAAATGAAAAAGAAACTAAATATTTTTTTGAAAGATTTACAAAGAAAAAAACAACGTAAAAATTTGAAGAAATTTGTTGATAATTTAATCATTAAACTTGAGAAGAAAGAAAAATTGAATGAAGAGAAAAAGAAAAAATATTTGTGTGACAATTTGCCTCCTATACTTTATTGGTATGAAAAAGAGCGTAATGAATTCAATTTATTAACTGTTCATCCGGTAGAATTCGCTAGACAACTCACACTCTACGAATTTGACCTTTATTGTGCAGTAAATACATTCGAATTGGTGGATGCAAAATGGACTAAACAAGATCATAAATTTTCACCAAACATACTTAAATTAAGTCAACATAATGATAAATTTGCATATTGGATTGAGAAAGAGATTGTTGAATGTCCAAATTTAGAAGAACGTCAAGCAATGGTCGTTAGGCTTGTCGAAATGTTACAAGTATTATATGAACTCAATAATTTCAATGGTCTTTGTGAGATCATAAGTGCAATTGGACGGTCTAGCGTGCATAGAATGAAATCGACATTTGAAGATTTGCCACCCAAATGTCAACGATTTATTCATGAAATAAAAGAACTTTTAGATCAATTTCATCCTCAACGGTATCAAGAACATCTTCGCTCAATAAATCCACCCTGCGTACCTTTTTTAGGTTACTATCAAACATTCATCATCAAACTTGAAGAAGGTAATAAAGATTTCATTCAGGTAAACAATGATACGCAATTGATACATTTCAGTAAAAGAAGAAAAATTGCTGAAATAACTAGTGAAATACAACAGTATCAAAATCAGCCCTATTGTTTAAATGTATATCCTGAATTGCGAGAATTTATCGCTAATTTAGATCCTTTAGAAGGAAGAACAAAAAAAGAATTTGATGATTATACATTTGCTAGATCTGAGAAAATTGAACCAAAAAATGTTCCTACTAAGAATTTGCCAAAGGGTGAACGTAAATATAAAGACATACCTCTCAAATCGCCAGGTATAAAATCATCGCATATATTTCCTTCTTCTTCATCAACAGCCTCTCTGCCTCACTCATTCTCAAATAGTAACAGCACTATTTTATCAAATCATAATCGCCAGACGAGCACAAGCTCCATTAACAATAATGATAACAATTTAGTTCATACAAATCAGCAATCAAATTCACAAACATTAAATCATACTCCTACCCCATCCACTCCAACATCACCTACTCAAATTCACCAACCATTATTTTATCAATTTTTACCTCGTTCTCCAGATAATCCAATTTCACAGTTTAGATCTAAATTGCCAACAACACCTGTGCCAAGTTCAAATTTTTCTTATTCAAATTCAAATGGGCCACTTATCAATAATGGTCCGCCACCGCCACTCCCACCAAGACGCACACCATCGCAATCACCAAGTCCGAATTTCATTCTACAACTTTCGTCAAGTCCCAATCATAATGTATTTCAATTTCCAACTACAACAATTTCTTCACAGGCACCCCCTCTACCACCTAGACGAACGCCTTTACAATCGCCAAGTCCATTTTCTAAATTGAATTCAACGATTATTGAAAATACAATCGAAACTAGCGCAATTCGCGATAGGCCACCTCCACTTCCCCCTAAAGTCAAACGAATTGTTTGATTTTCAATCGAAACTGTTAGATCTCATATATATTATAGACAAGAATCGTTTGCATAAACCATAAAGAAACAGATTGAAAATCAAATATTATTTGCTATTTATGCGATTCGCATTTTTGAATTCAATTCGTTATCATTATCATCTTGATATTTTCTTTCTTTGAAAAACATGACAAAGCAATAAATCTTGTATATTTTGTACTGAATCAACTTAAGACTAGTTCTGTTTTGTAAATTAAGAAACATGGTCACTTTAATAATTTGAAGTGCCTAAATTTAGAAAAAAAAAATTATTTTTTTGTAATTTATGTAAACCATTAATATTAAGGACCCATCTTTGTAAATTTCGAAAATTTCTGTAAATAGAATTGGACATAAGCACACACACCGAGTATGGATAGAAATTTTATTTATTTCATTTATAAATCTAAATAAGCTGTTCAAATTAAACAATGTTAAGTTTGTATCTGTAAATGTTATAACTACTTCTTAATCAAAGATTTATCAAATTAGTTTCTAATCTGAAAACTTTTTGTGAGATAATTGAAGAAAAGGCAAACTAATTTTAAGTGCATTAAATAAGAATTTTTATTAATTGACAAAAAGTTGAATTTTTTGTTTTTAAGAATGAGATCAAAATTATTTTGAAGGATTATCTTAATATTTATTTGTTTCCGCCAATTTTATTTTTTGTACTATTTGTTGGTGTTCGTCCAAAAGCAAGAGAAGTTGATTTTTTCTTATTTCAGCTTGAGCCTATTTTTATTAGAATTCGTAAAAAGTTTATTCTTAAGTTTACAATTTTCGAATCAAATTTAAAAAGAAAATGATTACCTACCATTATTTTTTGGACGTTTTCTTGAACAGCGTCATTTTTAGTTTTTTTATTTTCTTATTCGCAAAGGAAATCATTAGAATACTATTTGGTTATTATAAGGATAAAAAAAAAGAATGTTTTACCTTTTATGAGTTCATCTAAATCGTGATCACTTTTAAATTTACGTACAATAGGATTTTCAGATTTTTTCATTGATGTATGATCCTTTGGTAAATAAACTGAATTTTCATCTGTTTCGTTCAATAATCTTTTTTCTAATGTTAAATTGATTTGATTTGAATTTTTACTATCTGTAGCGTCATTTGTGTTTAATTTATTCTCTTCATCTGATTCGTTCGAAAAATCATTTGAAACGTCATTGGATATGCTTTCAGCATAATAATTATCCTCCATTTCATCTTCGTCTAAACTTTCTCCAAATTCTTCATCTAATATACGATCATTTAATAGACCTTTAGAAATAAGTTTGTTTGATTTTTGGGCTCCAGCAGCCAATGTTCTAAGACCTAAATAAAGTAAAAGAAAAATTTTATTTGACAAGCTCATTCTTAAAAAATCAATAGAAGCTGCTTATATTTTACTTTGTAATCGATGAGCATAATGAATACTGTTTAAATCATGTGAATTAGCTGATTGAAGTAGCTGAGTATTTCTACGCTTATTGATTGATTTCTTTTTGTCTATAAAAGATGAAAGTTTCTCTTGATTACTCACACAAGCACTATTACTTCTTGAAATTCGTAATTTAGCCAAGCCAATTAGCGGACTCTGTGGCGGAGTATTGTTTGGACCGGGCGGAGTACCTGAAGTATAAAAATTCATCATCCGAAAATGTAGCTTAAAGATATTAATTTATTTGAAAAATAAAAAGACATAATAGGACTAACCTAATAATGGAGTAGTGCATGGTGGAGCTGGACATACTTTTTGAAAAGTAGCTTTCTCTATTTTTTTTTGTTTAGATTCAATTGAACTTGTTTCAATTAAATTCGACATTTCCACTTTATAAATTCAAAATTTACAATTTGATTTCAAATTTTTCAAAACTATTTGAAAACATAAAAACTAGTCAATTGGCAAACACATGTTTAAAAATCAATTTTTGTCATTTATGAATAAAATCTCATCAAATAGTCTGTAAATAAAAATTATATTTAACGAGATTTAGATAGTGAATATTCATAAAATTAATAAACGCGTATTTCAAGAAGCGAATTCTCTAATTATTATTGTGATGACAAGATTCGAATTATAATAAAAAAAAGACAAAATTTTGTTTGTATAACAAAAAAAAGAGAAAGCTTTCTAGAAACATAACAATACAAACTGTTTGAATGCAATGAACGTATCAAAAGAATATGTGGAAAACTATTGTGTGGAAGGAGCTATAAAAAATTTATTTTAAAAGTGAATTAAATCATTCAAATGTGCATTTCTTTTTTTAGACGCACCTGATGACGGTGTAGTTTTAATAAAACATTTCGAACAAATCGAAAAAAATATTTAAATTTACAATGCCATTAACAAACCAATTAGAAATGTAAATGCGTAAGGCGATATTAGGAAGATATAAGTATTTTTAATTGTGAAATTAATTAACTTAATTTGATTTTTTACCTAATTATAAAATATAAAAAGAATAGTGGGATCAATTTTTTTTTACTTTGATGCATTCTATCTAACTCAAAGATAAATTTAATTTAGAAAATTGATTTTTTTGTTAATAACTTGATTAAATGCTTATATTTATAATTGAAAATAAAAATATTTTTGCTTGTATGGAAAATTCTTAAGTCATTTAAAAATCATGAATTTTTTTTTTATAATTCTGTCAGGTATATTTCAAAATATATATTATTATTATGAGGATTAAAATAAATCATTGATTTTATGCTTTATTTTTATATTCATATGCATGACAAAGTTCATTAGGTAGAGCATGCAATAGAATACGCTTCATATTTTATTGATGAAAAGTACTTTAATGAATGCAATATTTTTTAGATACATAAACTGAAACTTAAAAAAAATTGTCTTCAGTCGCTACAAAACAAAAACAGAAAAAAATAGTCTTCAAATTTATATAAGACTGTAATATATTTGAATAAATTAGACAGTTTATTTGGATTTCCATATTAATAAATTCGATAATCCAGAAACCTAGATTAATTAGAGAGTGTTTTAATTTTATATAGGAGAAAAAAAAAACAATTCCTGGAAATCGATCGGAAAAATTCACGAAAACAATTTGTGGCGCAACAAAATTATAATTAAAACAGAAACAATTTATTTAAATTTTTTTTTGTAACAATATTGTTAATGAATTTCAAAAAATTTTGTATATTATAGAACATGTATTTCAAAAAAATTGGCTAAAATTAACACCTAAAGCTAAAGTTGAGTATTCAAGATTATTTTAATATTCACCTTAGTTTTATAATTGTTTTCTTATCTAGGTTTTGATTTTCTTATGCACAATTCTATCAAGTTATATCATATATTATATCATCTTATTATTTCTAGAAAATTTACAATTTAATTTGCTCAATCATAATCATATAAGGTCTTTTCTCTGTTGATTATTTATTCCTAAACATATTTGATATACATAATTTCGGTATAAAATAAATTGTGTTAGAAATTCATTTCTTTATTCAAAAATTTAAAATCTATCACATTCTATCTTTTACAATCTATTATATAATTCTCAAAAATTTTTACCTTCCTTTTTAAATTTTTTAACACTATTCGAACTTAAAAAAAATAAACATTATGAAAATTTATATTTAAATTAATTATCCATTATATAAATCACTGATATATGAAAATTATTAATATGTGATTGAAAAAGAAAAATTTTTGAATTCAATATAAACGAAATATGGTTTTGTAACTACTTGAAATTTAAATAATCAATACAATCTTATTCTTTATTATAAATAATGAAATACATGATGTCTGATTCAATATTTTATAATTTTGCGGATGTATATTATATCTCATATTTGTTTTTTTTGGTAACATCAATCGCTATCTATTTAAAATCGTTACTCCTGATCAAAATTAGTATAGATTTTGTTGATAATTTAATTGCATCAATTAAGAAACGATTGAAACCGAATTTATTCGAAGCAAGTTAAAAATTATCACGTTTATATTCGAATACAAAATTTTATTTCTTAATATGAAATGTCAAATATATACATTTTCAATTAAAATTATCTTATTGTTAATAAATTTATGAATCTGATAATTTAAAAGTATATTTTGTTTTTTTAAATAATGTTCACTACATGTCTTAAATTTTTTTTGACGCAAAATAGTTTTCAAATTATTCATAAAAAAATCAATCATTAAGAATTGCTTAAAGAAAAATTAAATGACTAAACCTTCAATAAAGAATGAAATATTCACTTATGATAAACTATAGATTGTAAAAGATTTGAAAAAAAAAATTTATTTTAAATTAATTTATCTACCATTTTTCTTTGGTTTTAAATTTTTAATTTTGTACTTTTTAAAAAAAATTTAGACACAATGATTTTTTATTCTTGTTTTTTATATATCTATATAATATTAAAATAATTACTACAAATTAAAAATTACATAATTTTTAAATCTAGATCTTATAAGAACGCGCGCCAGCTTTTAAAATAAAAGCGACATCTGCCGCTTAAATACCATGCATGTTTAAAAAAAAAAAAGATTTTTTTTTGTTTTGACGTTTAATTTAGTGCAGACGCCTAGATTGAGAAACTTTTTTTTGTTGAACTTTAGAACTTTAATTTTTTTTTTGATTGTTTAGTTTACGAAAGGATTTTTTTTTTGTTTTTGTTTTCTATTTGAGATGTGTAATCTTTGTTTTCGTTAATTAAAAAAACAAGAAGGGGCGGTAGTTTGCTAAATCATTTTTATGTTTCTTCTCTTAAATATTTTTATTTGAATTGATGTCTAATCCATATTTTTAATCGATTTGGGTTGATAGAGAAGAGTATTTGAAATACATCATACGATTGATTGTTTCATTGCCACAATTTAATTAAAAAATTTTTATTTGTAAAAAATTTAAAATTTAAATAAATAAAATTAAAGAGAGACCAAGTGAAGCTTGAAATTAAATATATATTAATTATGTCACTTGGACTCAAAAAATATGAAAATGAAATAAAGAACGCTTGGAATTCTGTACTCGATGACAAAAACGAAATTAATTGGTAAGCTTGCCAATTTTTAACGAATTCGTCTTGATAATTATTTTGTATGATAAATCATATATAATTGTGTAAATATAATTCATTATTATGGTTTGTTTAAATTATTGAAAAATTTTACAACAAAATGTAGTGAAAAATTTACATTTAAAATTAAATATAAGAATTTTATTTTAAATTTCAATAGGGCAATATTGGGATATGATGGACAGACAAATAATTTGAAGGTTTTTTCAACGGGACAATATGGTCTAGATGAATTGCAACAGGAGTTTAATCCTGGAAAAGTGTTATTTGCATTTGCTAAAGTTTTAAATCCAAAATCAAATCTCCCTTGTTTAGTTTTAATTAGTTGGGTGGGTAATTAAATATTTGTGATTATATAATTCTCGAAATTTTGTCTCATTAATCTTGTTGTAATTTTTAGGTTGGCGAAAGTAGTCCATTGAATCGAAAATCTAGTTCACCTAATCATTTGATCGAATTGCAAAATTTTCTTAATTATTCAAGTTTAACGATAAACGCTCGAGTCGAAGAAGAAGTGGAACCTGATTCAATTTTCGAAAAGATAAAAAAAATTTCATCAACCGAATTTGATTTTTCAATTAAAAGTGATCAAACATTAGATAAACTAGAACCAGTGTCAACGAATCATGTACGAATTAGGCCGGAAAGAGATTTGAATTTAAAGGAAAAGACAAAATTCTGGTCAAAGATTGACCAAGAAGACAATGAGAAAAAACAACAAGAAATCAAACAGCAAAAAGAGCAAAAATTGAATGAAAGAAATTTGATTATTAATAATTGGAAAAAAGTTGAATCTCCTGTTACCGAACAAATGACCATTAAGATTGATAAATTAAAATTAAATAATGAAATTTTAAATGAACGAGAAAAATTTTGGGCTGAACAAAAGGCAGAAGAAAATAAACGAAATGCTGAAGAAAATCGTAAACGATTATTAGAGAAAAGAAAAATAGAAAGTGAAATTCGAAGTTTAAGCGAAAATAATGCCAAGCAAATAATGAATACGTTTAACAATCCTTCTAATACAATGAATCAGGTGAAAAAAATTAATGCGATTGATGAAATAAATTTAGAGAAAAAGAAAGTTTTAAATTCGATCACATTAAAAACAAATAATAAAGAAAACACTGAGATAAATATTCAAGATCCAGTTGAGAAAAAAGATGGTAATCAATTAGATGATTTAAATGATGAAATCATTATACACGAAGATCAAGAAAGTTTAAGTGAGAATGATGCAAAGAATAATTTGACATTTACAGTCTGCAAAGATCAACAATCCGCACAGCCCGATGACGATTTATCGAAAACTGAATACTACAAACTAGATACCGAATATTGTGTTAACAATAGTCAAAGTTATATTATCGATCAAAGTATAAATGAAGAAGACGAACTGTATGATGAAGAATATGAAAATGGATATTGTCTTGATAACGGTCTCACATCATCTTATACATCGTATTTATTAAAGCGACTTTCAAACGAACCGCTTGAAGATATTGCAGAAGAGGATGAAGATTGTCTCGATTTACAAGAGGATGAAGAATTGCAAGATTATATAAAAGATAAAGGTCAATGTGCACGTGCTTTATTTGATTATCAAGCTAGTGATGAAACAGAAATTAGTTTTGATCCAAATGATATTATAACTCATATTGATCAAGTGTATGAAAGTTGGTGGACTGGAACTACAAAAGATGGAAAGATTGGATTGTTTCCTTCAAATTTTGTTCAACTTTTAAATTAAGAGCTTAATTTTTTCCCTAATGTAGCATTTTATTATGTTCGATTAAGTATTCGATATGAGTTAAAATTAGATAAAGTATTGTCATTTGCTATTTTTTTATGTTAAGTTAATAATTTATATAATTTTATACCATATACTTATATAACACAATTAAATTTTTAAAATTCAAAGTGACTTCTCAACTTTGTGATCAAACAAAAATCATCTTTATTCACACTACATCCAAATAAATAATTTTCTCAATCACATTTTTACATTACCTTTTATCATTTTCATATTCTATTCACAAAAATTTCTTTATTCAATTATTTACTGCTAAAAATGATTAAAATAAAAAATTTATTTTTATAATGAATTAGTCGACGATATTTTCTTGCCTAGTCTTCTAGCCTGCATTAGTTCCAAACTTGATAAAAAATTTTTGCTAACTTGAAATCGTTCCTCATTTAAAACTTTGTCTGAACAATATAATTTCTGATTCGGATTTTTGATTTGGATATAAAATATTTCATAACATTTCAATATTGAGTAGATTGAGGATGAACTTGAAGTCGATATCAAACTTTCATTCAATCCTGTACCAGTGACCATTTTGTATTCCGAAAAGCATTGTGAAACGATTTCTTCAATAATATCATTAATTTTAGAATCAGATTTTAAGGTGAATTTTCTGTCATTACAATTTAATAATTTACCCTAAACATATTGAGTAAAAAAAAAATCAATTAATAATCTTTTTCATTGTAGAGGGAAGATTAATCTGTAACATTAAAAAATAAGTATTCTTCAAACGCTTATAAATTATATTTACCGTTTGATCTTCAAACCAAATTGCATAATTAAAGATAAGATTTTTTTCAAACCATTTATTTTGCATTGATTGAGTAGTTTTGAGAAGATGATAAGATTTGTTAATAAAATTGCAGATCAATGATTTGTAATTGAAAATGCTTTCCCTATTATTGAGTAAACAATTGTCTGTGCTGAATTTTTTATCTAATGACCAAACAAATTCATTTCGATTTCGGTCCACATAGATGAATAATATGAGATTTGAGATAAGATTGCAATATGGTTCAATAGATATGTTCAATTTACTCTTGATAGAGATAAATTCCAAATAATCACGTAATCGATAGAAATAAAGTCGCTTTAATTTACTTAATTTTTTAATAGTGATAGGACGAAAAATGTTCAATTTAAAGTGATGGTGAGTAAATATCATAACATTAATTAGTTCTTTTAATTGTAAACATATTGAGCTTGTTAATGCTTCAAGTTGAGAGCTTAATTGAAAATTTTTATGAGCTAATACGTATTTTCGATAATCACTTTTATCAAATTTATCCAATTTTTGTTTAAGCGATTTTGCATTTTGTGAATTTTGTTTTTTATTTTGTTTCTCATAATCACTAATTATATAATCAAGACATATTTGCATTTTTCGAATAGAATTACCAAATTGATTAAGAGATGAAAAGCCATAATATTTTGGATTCGAATACTGTAACCCATAAAAAAAATTAAGAATTTTGTTTGCATAGTAGTAGAGAAATGTGGATGGCAGTTCACTGAGTACTAAAAATATAATTTCATCATTTATTCGCATAAAACGTATGAGAAAAGGTACCAAATTCGTTCGATCAACGTACGAGTGTAAAAAAATGAGTTGATGTTCGCAATCATCAAATAAAAATCTATCGCACTCCCCTAATTTCGAAATAATTGCCTTAGATCGATTTGTCGAATTGAGTTCATTGTTAAGTCTCAAACAATAATCATAATCTGTTAGATTTTTACCATTTGAATTTTGAATGTTCACTGTATTCATATCCTATATATGTGCATAAAAAAAATGAATTTATAAAAAAAAATTATTGAAATTAGAACTTTAAATGAGAACCTACACAAATTGTATGTTCACAAATATCATATTCATCATCACTTGCAATATAATCAGAATCGGAACTAATAATTTTTTTTTCATCCAAATCTGACAAACATTGAAAATAAGTTTTTGAAATTAAGACGAGTAATATTAGATCGGAATGAAGTATTTTAGGAGAATTCGATTTTTTATAATTACAAATCAATTGATCATTTACAAAAATCATTGATTGAAACGGTATTTCTTTAAGTAATGGTTCTTCATTTATTTTTTCTATCATGTTTATAAGCATCTGATTAAGTTCGGCCTTGATTTGATCGTTTACAATGAGTCTTTCTTGAGCATTTAACATAAATAAAGCTGTATCTTTAAATTGTTCCCAACAACTTAAATTGAATTCTAAATAATTTCGCACGTCACTATTGCCCTCATTCTCTAATTCATTAATGGACACACCGTAGAATAATTTGGCAAGGCTAATAAATATATCAAGTTTACGGTTCATTTCATTCAGTAATTTGTCATTTCCACTCTCAAAAACCAAAAGAAAAACATAGTCTAAATACTAAGAATAATAAATTTCTAAGTCACTTATTTTGGCTAATTGTAATTTTACTTACAATACGTGTGATAACTTGAATTTTTTCATTTTCGAAAAGATCAATTTTTGGACATTTTTCACGAAGTATTCGAATCGATGCAACATATGGTCCGAAGATGAGGACAATCAAATTGTTGAATTCGTCTATGTTACGTTGCAATGAACAAATAATTTGAGATTTCGATTCTCCATAATTATTCACAAGTTTATTCGCTTTAGCAATATTTGTAATCTTACCCAAAAATAATTTGTTGTGCTTGTGGTAAATTAAGTAATTGTTATAGTCAAACACAAGAATTGCTTCCATTTTATCATTGTAATTGTAACTGTTTAATTTTGAAATTTATGTAACAATATCTTTTCATTTTTCAAATAGAAATTTTGAATAATTGAATAAGATGGAAATAAGTTTCATCTGTTTGTCTGTTTGAATAATAAATTTTGAAATTAATTCAAATTGTTACTTGTTGATTTTAATATTAAATACAATTTATATTAAAAAGCTGTGTAGAATCAGATACAAAATTAAATCTATTTGAAATAGATAAGTTGGTTTATTTTTATAATACTTGTAAAAAAAAAACTAGAAAAATATTTTATCACTTATGTTTATTTTTCAATTTTGAAAAAAATTTTAAATTTTCTTACTATTATTTTTTGATTTCAGTTTGAGTGCACGCATTAAATCAAATTTGAAATATAAATAACTGCATAAAAATTCTTTGTTGTTGTAGTTGTAATTTTTGTAAAATGATTGATGCAAAAAAAAATCTATGAATAAATAAATAAAATTTGTTGGGAGCGTACTATACTGTAAGAAAAGGGGCAGGTATGCAAATTAATAAGCATCAAGCTATATTTATTAATATAATTGATTAAAGAACAGGTATGATAAAAAATCATCTATTTAATCAATCGTTGTAAGTATGTTGATTACTATATAAATGTGAAAATAATAAATGTGATATGATATTGTGAAAAGATATTTCATCACAAGATCAGGTATATGGCTAAGAAATCTTTTTTCATTCCTAAACAACGTGTTTAATTATGCAAACAATTTATTTGAGAACTTTTTTTCTGTTTTTCTTTAATTAATCATATAATGGCACAATGATATATGATTTTGAGGGGCAAAAATCATTTTTTAAAATCTTCTAATTTCTTATATTGTGATAATTAATTACTAGGTTAGCATATTAAAGACTATTTAATAAAAAGTTAAAAATATGTTTATGCTTAATATTAATTAAGATAATCTTATATGTATAGTGTTTTTGATTTTCAAAAAAGTCGAATTTTAATCATTAACAAAATAAAATGAGTATTCTAGATAAAAAATTCACTTTTTAGTGAATTATTCTAATACAGAAATAAAAAATTATAATATGAACTAAATTGTACAATTTTGAATTATTTGATTAGTAATAAAAGTAAAGTCTAGAAATAGAATTTTGCTTCTTTTTTTTTTTTTGCTTACTAAATAAATTCAATGATCATTGAAAAGATTTTTTATTATTTATCTTTGCTTAATCATTTGTTTTTTACTTATTTTTATTGTTTTTTTTTTCACATAAATAGAGCTTTGTTCGTGTAAATAAATTTATAATTTTTTTTTTGTAAAATCTAATTTTGAATTTTCCATGCGAAAAATATTTGCCGAAAATTTTTATTTGAAGTTTTCATATGTAGCCACATTATTTTTATTTGATATATTCGAATAAATTTATTTTATTTTTATCTTAATTAATTTTTTTTTTTTTAAATTTAAGATTTTATTGATTGATAAATTTTAAAAGTAAATAATTATTCATTTATAATGCATAGCACTAATATTCCGGTTTTTTTAGTATAATAATTAGTACATTTTTGCATTTCAAGATTGTATAACAAAATTTTAATGTACTTGATAATCTCACTATCTCAGAAGTTTTATAAAAGGTTAACGTGAAAAATATATGTAGTTTTTTTCCTTTATATAACAAAAACCCTTTTTTTTCTAATCAAAATACTACTATATAATTTCAATCATGTAGAGCGATACATAATGATTCTCTTAATTTTGCGTTGCCAGGTAAGTAACCACTTTTTATTCTATTGAAATTGTCTGAATATTTTTTCAATTTTAAAGCATGAAAAATAGTCCACTTATCATTATTAACTACGCAATGCATAGTTGAAGAAGTGATTGCGCATGAACAAATAAAGTCACGACTCTAATATCCTGCTTTGTGTATTTCATTCAACAAACAAGTGAATCACTCGGGGTGAACTCGAGTTAATTATTCAAATGTTATAAAGTCCCGTTAACCAATAAAATATTCTCATCTTCATATAATATTACAAAATTCATTCACTATTCAAATTATATTTAAAATTTATTAATTTACCTTAATTGAATTTGAGGAATTGTCTCATTTTAAGTAAAAAAAATAGTGCGTCTTTTATCATGTTACTTTAAAATTTATCACAAAAAAAAATTACTTTAAATTATCTACATGATTCTAAATCGATTTTTCTGCCAAATGAAATTAAATTGTTTACATACTTGTTTAATTATTATTAATCTACTTTATTATCACATTTTTTCATTATTTGTCTTCATTAATACATCGTTATCATACTTCAATCAAGTAAGTCTTCAAATTACTATTATAAACTGATCGATTCGAATAAAAAGAATCTACTTCAATTCATTGAATCAAAATTATTATCAAATTATTAGATTTGAATTCACCTGAAAAGAATTTGTAGGTTTCTTCACGAGTAAACTTACAAGCCAACAAGACATATTGTGTAGTTTTTAATAAATTTCTTTATTACTGGTAATGTATTCCTTTTAGATAGGATGGCATTGACGCATTTGAATGTATTTTATTTTTTTGTTTATAGCTCTTCATTTTTAATTTATAAATGAATGCATACTACATAAAAATCTTAAACAACTTACACCTAATTCTCCCTAAGAATTTCAGACTTTATGAGCCATGATCCATGATTTCATTATTTGCTTACTTTTTTTTTTTTGAATTCAATGGTTATTTAGCCCATCATATGGTGCTTTTAAAAATTTAAATAGTCTATTTTAAAACTTTTATCTTTATATTTTAAATTTAAATGTTAATGACTTGAAAAATTTTTACAAGCAAAGATTCTTTGTAGACATAATCGTGCTTTTGATTTATAAAGGCCAAAATCTAAAAAAGAAAATTTCTTATGAGTCCAAAAAAAAATTTTTTCATAAAAATGTCCTATCAAAAGGCTAATTCAGAAAAGTTTCTTAAAATAGTATAAAACTAAGTAAGATTTTTTTAATGATGATTTTCTGATGGAAAGATTGTAGATTTTTATAAAATTTTTTTTTTTTGCTTTTGGACTACCAGGAAATAAGTCGCTAAATTTCTGAAAAATTCAAAATAGTCGAGAAAAATTTATTAATATTTGAATTTAGTTTTATAAGATTTTTCCCATAGAGGAAAAAATTAGATCGAAAATGGCTATCTCTTCTATTGATAATTTTTTAATAGATTCAACTGATCAAAATCACTCAAACAATGAGTATTCATTTGTTAGTTTAAAATCTATTTTCGAAAAAATTGAATTAGGTAGTTCATTTGTAATTTTTTATTAATTAAAAATGATCACATTTTTATTTTTATACTAATTTTTTACTATTATTTTTTTTTGCTGTTTTCAGTCATGAACTCAAGTTCACCAACTCCTCTCAAATCATCTATTAAACGATGTTCATCAAACACAAGCGTTTTTAGTGACATCAGTGGTATTAGTTCATTTTCAGTTACAAATAGATCACCCAAAAGTCTTTATTCAGATTATCATGTAGGTGACTATGTATATATTGACTCGATTTCCGGCATTAAGTATGGCGTAATAAGATATGCTGGTTATGTTGATTTTGCTAAGGGCTATTGGTTTGGTATTGAATTAAGTGAACCGAATGGAAAGAACAATGGTTCAATCAAAGGTAAATTAAAAAAAAGAAATACTTATCGAACAAATAAATATAGAATTCGCTTTAAATTTTTTATTAGGTAAATCATATTTCACATGTCCTGAAAATCATGGAGTATTTACTCAATCTTCTAAAATTTCTAAAAGCCCGCCGATAAAAAAAGTTCACAGATTAACCAACACTACAGGCTCAACATTTGGTTCTAAAGAATCGTTAGCCAATATTAAAAAAAATGGTATTAATAATTCACAGGAATCACTGAAAAGTTGTGTAAGCGGGGTGAGCGCGATAACAGGTGTTTTTAAACAACCATCGAAATCTTTAAAAAATCAACTTTTAAAAGTTAAACAAATAAATTCAGAATCACCATCAAAAATAAATATTGACAAAGTTGATAACCTAAAAGATGAATTAAGCTTTTTAAGTTTAAATGAAAGTGAGCAATTATTAAAATCGAAAATTGAATTGACTAATCAAAAGCGTGAATTGGAAGAACAATTAAAACAAAATGATCATGAAATAAACGAATTAAAGACAGCATTGAGTGAAGAGATGCTACTTAGTAAAGAGCTCGTTAATCAATTAGAAGAAGAAAAAAGGCGAATGGAAATTCTTGAATTTAGATTACAGGAAGAAAAGATATCTAGAATGCATCTAGCGGAAGAAATACATCAGAAAGATAAATTAATCGAGGAATTGAAGCGGAAATCGGAAGATACAGCAATTCAACAAAATGACGAAAACGAAATTGAATTGTTTGAATTACAAGAAGATTCAATAAAGAAAGAAGAAAAGATTTTACAGTTGGAAAATACATTAAAAGCAAAGCAAAATGAGAATTTGAATCTAATTGAACGGACAAACGAATTTGAAAAAACAATCAAAGTGTTTGAACAAAGTCAGAAAAATTATCTCATGAAAATAGATGATTTGAATTTAAAATTAAAAAAATATGAATTAGAAAAAGCACAACTAGAAGATGCACTAGACAACAGCACACAGGAGAAGAAAGGTAATTTGAATACTATGACGATTGAAATTACAGCTAAAGATAAAGAAATAAAAGAGCTTAAAGATCAATTATTAAAGAAATCAAACGAAATAGTCATGCTCAAAGATGAACATGATCGAATAAATAAACAATTTACAGATGTTGAAAATGAAAAATTGAATTTAGTAACAACGAAAAATAGTTTAATGAAACAAATCGAAATATTAAAAGAGAATGAGAAAATGATTAATGAACGCATAAATAGATATGAATTAGAAAAAAAAGAAGAATCAAAAAAAATTAATGAACAGATTGAAAATTATGAAAATCAATTGGATAAATATAAAGTGAAGATAGAAGAGTTTGAAAAGAATGAAGAATTTTTAAGGGATAGCTTAAAAACAAAAGAATCAAACCTAAATCAGATAGAAAAAATGTTTAATTTAAGTAAAAATGAAATTGATCAGTTGAAGGCAGATTTGCAAAAATTTACTAATGTACAGTTACAAAGAGATGTAGATACACGAAAATTAAAAGATGAAAGTGAGTTTTTGCTAAATAAAATTGAGCAAAATCAGGTCGATAAACAAAAGCTTGAGAATGAACTTGATAATTTAAAATTAAAACTAGAAGACAAAGAAAACGAATTGAACAAGTTTAATAGAAATAGGATGCAATATCAAAATGAACTTGAGACAGTGATGAGAGAATTGTCAAATGAAAGAGAAAAAAATCGTGAATTATCGATAAAAAATACTCAGTCAAACAAAAATCAAAAAGATAAACTTGTCAATGCATATACAGAATTAGAATTGATAAAAAAAGCTCATGAAAGTGTAAATGTTCAGCTTGAAGAGCAGATCAATATAGCTAGTGATCTTCAGATCAAATATAATCAAATGGAAGCGAAAGCAAAAAGTCTAGAGAAGAGCAATTGTGAGCTGAAATTATTGATCGAACAACGCGATCAAAATAAGGAAGAAGAACTGAATTTATTGAGAGATGAGCATAGCAAAATTATGAACGAAGTTGAAAATAAGTTAGCTGGCTACGAAAATAATTTGAAAAGATTAGAAGATGGTTTAGTAGAGAAAGATTTTGAGATTAATAGTTTACAATTAGAACATCAACAAAAAATTGAACAATTACGACTAGATCTTTTGTCTAGATGTAATGAATTGAAAAAACAAGTAACAGAACTTACTTATAAATCAAAAAAAGACCAAAAAGAATTAGATGAACAGAGAAATCGAATGCAGACAAATTTAGAATTAAGTAACGATGAAAAAGATTTATACGACTCTCAGGTTAAATTTTTAAATAGCGTTATAGTGGATATGCAGACACAGAATGATGAACTTAAAAGGTACTGAAATCTAAATAATATCAGAATTATAATTTGTTTCTATCAACTGATAAACAATTGATTAATTTGAATTATTTTTTTTATTCCCCTATCTTAAAATGATATATATTTTCACAACATCATTCTTTCAATTTCTTATCAGCAAAGTAAAAATGCTCGAGGAAATTCGACTGGAAGAGATAAATATGTTTAAATTAAACACAACTCAAGATGATGAACACGAAGATCATCAATTCAGTTTAAGGCGAACATCGAAAGATTTGTTGAATAATCAACTATACTTTAGGAGTGCTAATCAACGTACAATTAGATTGTTTTGTTCGGTTTGTGACAGATTTGATCTACATGACACTGAAGACTGTCCTATTGACCTCAAAATTAAACAGGAAAATGCTCAACACACTAAACTCCATCAACCGAAAAAACAAGCACGTGCATATTGTCTGAATTGTGAAAATTTTTTACACTGGACATCGGATTGTCCAAATGCAAAATGTTAATTCTCCAGTGTTTTTTTTTAATTCTGTTTAAACTTCGGGAGTATTTAGTATAAATAATAATTGGTCATTTTTTCATTGCAATTAAACTAATATTGAATTTATCATTCAAATATAAATTATTATATATATATATTGCAAATCTTACTAAAATATTTTATTGAACATTAGATACTTGCTAGAATAAGAACTTATTTAACTATGATAATTGAAATAATTTTCAAAATCAAATAAAACGAATAACGTGTGTGCCTTTTCCTAGTTGTTTTATGAATTTGTATTATTGCAACTTAGTTGCCCTTTTTCATGAGTATGTTTGATAAACCAAATTATGAATCATACGCACACGTCGATAAATATATCACAAAAATTAAGTGTATATTTAATAAAGAATTTGGTACACTATTTGCGTTTTTAATTTTTTTCCGACATATTTTTTATAATTTCTTTCAAAAAAAGTGTTTTGATTTTACCGAGGAGCGGTATTATTCCGTAAACGATTTTTATAGTTTTATTTTTTTTTTTTTGAATATGTTATAAGAAAATTTAATTTATTAAAAGTCGTCGGAGATTGTTTAGAATTAAATTCTATTATGAAACAGTTTGACCATTTTCAAGAATTTAATCAGAAATTTTTCAAAAAATGTGCAACATCATTGAAAAGTATTTAGCAATTCAAAGTGCATAGTCTGTCCTCATTTTTTGACAAAACTTATTAATTAAATTTTAGCTAAACGTGATTTACCAAACATGGTAAAAAAAAATATTTAAAATATAATTATTTAGAAATAAAATTAAAATTATCAATAGCCTAGAATTCAATTTTTTTTTGTTAATGTTATGGGATGATTTGTTTGAACAATTCGCTCTTAAAATTCAGTAAAAAAAAATGTCTAAAAAAAGTAAAAAAATTAAATAAATTGCGTAATGAGTTAAATTTACCTGACTGAGATTTGTGGATAAAGGTTTAAAGATTTACCAAAAAAATTGAGATAATTATTATAATAAATTATTTTGAATTATATTAGAATTTATCCAAACATTAAAATACATTATACAAATTGTAAATAATCAGAAATTACTAAAACAAACATAAAAGTATTAGGAGATCTTTTAGCTAATTGTAAGGTGATGTTTTAAAATCAAACAAATAAATGAAAAGTCAATTTTGTTAGAATTCAAAGGAAATCATGTATTTTCGATTTGAAACTAAACTTATCTGATTGTAATTTGTAAAAAAAATTATTCTTAAACCTGATTATGAATTTTTGTTCAAACGTGAATTTAAATGATTTCTTTCAATTAGCACTGGTATCTACAGATATTCGACTTAGATCACAACATGAAGCAGGCATAAAACAATGCTACAAATTATGTTGTGCATTATATCAAGTATCAAGACCCTGAAAAATGACTTCTCGAGAATAATTTAAAAAAACTTTAACCATTTATATCAAATCTATTGATTGGTGCTTGAGGTATTTTCTTAAGATTGGATATTTGATATTACATAATTAATACATATCAAAACAAACTATTCTAATGTTATAAATTCAAAGCGCTTATTAAGATTTTATAAGTTTTATGAGTGAATTTTTTTTAAAAAAAATTAAAAATTATACATAATTAAAAAATTTGAAAAAAAAATTTTCAAATCGATTTGCTTCAAGTTCTAGAGATAAATTGAAAAAAGAATTTTTATAATGACGAATTCGATAAAACGAAATGATGCAATGAAAGTCTAAAATTTTTATTGATTAAATTACAAACACTTTAGTATTTGATGAATGTCATTTGCAAAATTATTTTGAAAGAACAATAGAATTTTAAAATAATTTTAAACTAATAATATAATTTGTGCTGTAATTAAATCAAATTTTGTATTCCTTGTAATCGTGATTATTGAATAAATTTTTCAAAAATGAAGAAAAAAAACCAATTCAATCTTTAATATAAATATATCTTTTTCCTTTAATATCTGTGTTTTAGCTTTAAAGTCTTTTTTCAAATTCTATAAAAGAACTACTTGAAAAATTTTGAAATCAAAATATAAAATTTAAAATTTATTTAGCAATTTTCAAATTAAAATGTAAATCTTAAAAGTTTACAAACTAAAAGATAATTTATTAATATTGCACGATAAATTTGAAAGATAAAAAAATTCTATAAATTAAGCAAAAACAAATACGGGTTTCAAGTCGTGTTTGGGAAAACTATGAACAACGACAGAAAATTTTCAATCTTCGTATATAAATAGCTTAAATTTATGCCAATATCTAATATTAGATACAAGTCTATTTGGGAACTCTAATTTTAAGGGTTTGTCTAATTTGTAAATGTTTAAGCTTGTGTGTGAATAATCTCACTAAGATTATTTATAAATCGATAAGCAATTTATGTCCCAATGGGCCAGTTGATTGCCTTTATACATACAAATTAATTAAACGTTTCAGAGAAATAGGAAAAAAAAAATGAGAAAATAAAATCAAATAAAATTTTGAACAAAGTGAGTTAAGTTGTAGAAAAACTGCCCTCTAATTAGGATAAGTGACAATGAAATTATGGACAAAATTAATTTATAAAATCAGGAACAGAACTAATATTTATTGCATATCAGGATTGTCGTTTGCAGAATTGCAAAACAAATCATTAATTTTACTTGTGGAATAAAAATTAATTATTTATTAAATCTTGCTAATCAAGTTTACTTCATCTATTATTTATTCAATAAGTTAAAAATCAATTTCAAATTTCATTAATTTTAATAATGATTGATAGCATTAATTATCATGTATTTAGAGTAGCAAATTTTTAGTGACCCTACATTTTTAGTATCAAATAAAATAAAATTGAAACCTTAAAAATGTGAATGCAAAAGAAGAAAGATCAACAAATCTAGTTTTAAAATATATTAATTTTTAGGTATGATAAAAAAAAAATCGAAATTTCAATAATCGAAGACCTAAAATATTATTTTATTTATAAAATAGATTTTAAATTACATTTTTTTTTCTTCCGACAAAATTAATATTAAAACCAGTAAAGATTTTTCCAAATTATTGAAATATTCGTTTCTTCAAGCGACAACTTGAGTTTAACGATCGAAAAGCTCCTGTATTTATGCTACATATCTTTTCGGAAAACTGATCTTAATCATTAAATATATCAATTCAATTTAATGACAAATAATTTCATAATTATTATTTTGTTTTGTTTTTAAAATATCCATCAATTTGTTACCTAGTATTAAAACAAGAATTATTTTGTGGTGAATTTTTTTAAATATTTAACTATATTCAATTGTAATTTAAATTATTCCTCTCTGAAATATGAAATCTATTTATAGAATAATTAGCAATAATGAAATATTCTAATACTGTTATATTTATAAATTCTTTATGTAATTTCATTTTCGTTTTTTTAATTGAATTTTCCGCATTCGGTAAAATATCAAAATTAAAAAATCTAAAATCATAAAATAAGTCGCAAAAACGAGTTTCGTTTTTAATTTTTTTTAAATAAAAAGTGATTTTATAAATTTGGTTGGTTTTTTTCAAATAAGACTGAACTATAAAAACATAATAAATTAAAAAAAATATCTTAATAATTTAGTTTCATTCGGAAAAACACTTAATAAATTTTCTAGCAATTATATCATCGATAAAAATTTAGTCTATAATGCAAAAATTGATGTCAAGAATTTATCTTTTGTAAAGAAGGCGAATATAAAATATTTTACAACCAAAACAGTCGATTTTAAAAATGAAATAACAATGATTCGCAAAGATTTAAACGTTTTTTTTTCATAATATGACTTTTTTAATATAAAAAATTTTATTTTTGAATTCAATTTCAATATAAAAATTGTTGTTTGTAAATTAATTCGATAATTTTGAAATTCAATTTTGTTATTCGCTTTTGTCTATAAAAAAACTAATATTAGACTTAAAATGAATTTTAGGTGGTCTAAAATTTTTTTTAATTTGTTAAGAGCCAATAGATTTTTTTGATTATAGTACATATTAATAGATGATAATAATTTTAATACAAAATTTTTTATTAATACTAATCAGAGTCGCATGAGGAACTTTTCAAACATTTTTAGACATCGTATCTAAAGTTTTCCAATTGAATTTTATTTTTTCAAATTTTCAAAACAAAATAAAACTCAAAGGTATTTTCGATATATTCAAATGTTAATTCATTTTAAAATTCTTAGTCATATTTTTCAGATTTAAACTATTTTTAAAGTTTGTGAATCAATTTGAAATCTAGATTTTAACATCTAGACTTATTTTCAAAGTTAAACTTGATTTATAAAGAAAAATTTTGTTGACTAGTAGACTATTTAACTTTTATTTATTGCATACTATATGCGAAGTAAAGAGTATGGCCATTTGGCATTTATGAAATTTTACTAAGAATTAAATGCTAATAGACTTCAAAAAATTTTCAGTTAATTGAAACATACGGATGAAAAAGACTGAACTCTTTTATATGGTTTATGTCTTTGATCAAATGTACTTGAAATTTTCAAGCTACCTGGTCAATTTATTGGTAAAACAATGATACTTCTATGTATGAACTCTGGTCACATTTTCAGAACAAAACAATTAATAGCTTATCTTTCCGGCTTGCCTGCTGAGTGTTATGCATTTGAAACAATGATTGTTCAACAATTTGACCACTATGCATTTTATGATGAGGATTTATTTACAATTTTTAAGCAGTTTATAAAGATGTTAAAACTGAAGATTAGAAGATTAGATGGCTACGATATTCAAAGATTCGAAGATAACTTAGTTATATAAAAAATATACTATGAATTTAACAAGATAGAGACCAGATAGAAAGGACATTGATGAGCAATAAATAACCGCAATTTATCATTTTAATAAACTTATTTTTGCGGTCAATATTTGAAATAATAAAATATGTATTTCATATATTTTAAATGTGTGTGCTTAAATTTCGGAATTGGTGCCAGTAAAAGTCAATTCATTTAGTATAAGTTTAGTTTAGACTAAAATATATTCCAAATAAAAAGCCGACGAACAAGATTTTGTTCTCAAATAATAGAAAAATAATAATTCTGTTAAAAGGCCCCTGGCTGTCTTTTCTTGAAATTTAGTATATATGGCATACCTGTCTAGCGTGCAGTAGTTATGATTTATGAGCATCAATTCTGAAAAAGAATTTATTGCAAAATATATTTTCATTTTCACTTCATTTTGTTGAATCATATTTAATTTGAGTACTGATGTCAGGCAAAAAGATTGAGTTCATATGATTAATATGATATATTCATTGAGTAAGCTTTTTTTCATATTTTAAGCAAACTTTTTTTAAGTTACATTAGTGCCATATTAGGAGAAGGTTCAGTTTTTTTTCTGAAAAGGTGTATAAATTTGAAGTTATTTACTTATTTTGAGCATAACGTATCTTCATATTTAAGAATTATGGTTGAAAAAACTGAATCCAAATTGAAAATTTCCATCTTAACTGTCCATTATCTACTCTTTTTTTGAATGAAATTAACTTCGACATCGAACATAATTTTGCAACCTAGATTATTAGAATTTTGTTTTTTTCAAGATGACAAACAAAATATTGAATTTTTTTAAGATTTTGAAATTTTGTTTTGCAAGTAATAGATATTTTTTTATATTGCTGGAAAAATCCATGCGAAAGCATCGTTTTGACTCAACTAAAAAATGATAAAAAATTAATAATCAGGCAAAAAATCAATATCTAAACTTCAAATCGTCAAAATAATGAAATAAAATTTTATCAAAATTTTAATTTTGATGCATAAATTTCCGGGCCTGAAATCTCTCTGTTACAATGCACTTTCCATCAATCAATTAGTGCAAATGTGCTCTTGTGATTGCTTTCAATTTACTCAAATCACCAGACGAATCAATAGATAAGAAAAGAAAATGTATTTGCCTATGATAAGTATGAAGCAATTAGATTTGATTTCACCAAAAAAAAATTTTTTTTTATAGGGACAGAATAAAATGATAAATCTCTATTAGAATTACTAGAATTCAATAAGTTGAGTAAATGACCGAAAATTTTATTTCTTTTTAGTTTAAAAAGTATTTTTTCAATTGAAAAAAAATCACACGTGTTTTGTCAACGAGTATATCTCAAAAGCTATTTTTTGGCAAAAAATTTTTAAAAATAAAGTTATAGGATATTTTAGAAAAAAAAGGGAACCTTATTGATTAAGTGCAATTTATTAATAGGTAAAAATGAAATCCATTTATTACTTTTTAAAAGTTTATCAGTCTTTTTGTACAAATATTTGCAACCTATATTATGTAAAGTATAGCACGTGGCACATTTACACTGTTGTTTGATTATTTATAATAAATTTATGTATTAGCTAATAAATGAAAGTATAAAGTCATACTTGATGTATCAGTTTTGTGTATGTATCACACATAAGTTTTTGTTTACCTTTTCTAATGAAAAATTTTAAAATACTGTTTGTAAACAAATCCTGTAAACACGTACACGTACAAACATCTGGTCAGAAATACACTATGTTTTTTGTATAAGTATATTAAATTTATTTTAGAAGTTTGACACCAAACTAAATCAAATATCGTAAAACTGGTCTTTTGTTAACAAAACTTTCATTTGTTCACTAATGAATCATTAGTAATGACTTTACGACCGGACACATTGAATCAGATTTTTGAAAATAATTATTTAAAACAATAATTCAAATGAATAATAAATAAATAAAGCATCATCAGGATGTTAAATGAAATAGGCTTAATGATTTTCTAATAGCTTAGGTTTATGAGGCAGACTCCAGAATCTATGATTAATATTTTGTTCTTTTTTTTTGTTTTTTTGTTCAGATTTTGAACAGCTTTTTCTTTTGAAATCGGAATCTTGTATAACCGATAATATTTAACTTTGAGCGGAAATTCGTTCCAAGCATCTGTCGAAGAATTATTAAAAATTCTATTGAGACTTTGTTTTAAAAAAAATTTTTTAATTTGAATTATTTTTAATTAATTTGTTCGTTTAATTTTTTCATACTTTTTTGAGTCTATAAAATCAATAACACGATTTTTTCAGATGATTTGATTTTAATCAAAAAATTTTAAATATTGTCAGATAAAAATTTTTATTAGATAAAGAATTCTTCAAATCGGCTTTGATTGAAATTATCCTTTTTAAAATGTAATAAAAATAGCTGAAAATTATTTCATCAAGTGTTTCGAATAATGGTTTAGAATAAGTGAAAAAAAATTTTTAAAAAATATTGAATTTCAAATACATTAGATTATTCTAAATTTTTTTGGTCAAGCACACCTCAGTGAATCGAGCTATTTTAATTTTCTTTTTTATAACAAATTCGATGTCTTTATGTATGAATTTTAAATTTTTGTGGAAAACTAGGAAACAAATGATAATGAGTGTGATGCACAAAAAACAAATTCAATTCAATTCAATAATGTGTGTATGTTTACAAGAAAGCACAATGATTAAGAAATTAAGAATTTTTTTTGAATTAAAGTCAAATAAAAAAAAGCTAACTTGTCTTCGCAATGAATTTAGATAAGACAAAAATTTCTCAAAACTAAAATTGTAACGAAATCCGATCATATCTTAGCCTTCATATAATTTTGTCTCTCATACATATCTAATAAACATCATTCTTTTTTTAGAACAATTGAATTTTAAAAATCTCGAAATTGAAGTCGATGTGAATAAATAAAACAATTAAAAATTCACTTATACACGCATGCGTTCAATCAAAATTAAATTCAGTACCATTGTCCCCTTACATACTTAATTTTGTTTGAAATAACAAAATTTAATATTCGATTTCTGAATTGAAATGAGTCAAATTATTCAAAACATTGATCTAAAATAGTTTCTTCTGTCCAAAAAATATATGCCACGGATATCAAGTAAATTTGTGATTCAAAATTTCTAATTCAAAATCAAAATGTACATTTTTCTCTAATACATTTCATAATCTTTATCTCATACTTGAAACTCAAGTAAAGTTAAAAAAATTTTTAAAATAAAAATATCAGTGAGAAGATTTTTTTTTCTTTTTATGCATGAAACTGAGTATAAGCAATCGGTTATGGTCATTTATGCAAACACTCATATCACAAAACTAATAAAAATGCCCTTATTATGTAATTATGTTTCGTGATTAGAAAGTGTGTAAACTATTCGTATTATGCATTACATAGTTTTAGCCTATAAGATGTATTTTATGAATGTTACCAATCTTTTTTATTTGAGTGCAAATATTTGAAATTGCAAGTAAATTGACAATTTCAACATCTAAATGACCAACACACATTTCATAAATATTCACTTAATTACACAGTTTTATGATTAATTAGCTTTTAAACACGACAAAAAAAAATTTGAAAGCAATTAACAAACCTAAAATAGATGAAATCGTCAACTATTCAAAAAAATATGAGATATAATGCTTTATATGGATCTTCACTGATATCAATCATACGATTCATTGTTTTGTATGATGCATTTATATTTTTCTATATTTGCTACTCCATTATTTTTTTCTTTCTTTTTATTTGAATTCGGAAAAAGATTTGTTGACGAATTGAAAAATTTTCTACTAAAGGTTTTTGAGAAGATATACATTCTAGAAAATATAGTAAATTAAAAAAAAAAAATTTTATTTCAATATAATTAATTATTAAGCATTACTGAAAAATCTTTGAATAAAAGTTTTAGATGCTCGATTTTAAATACTAATGAAAGAAAATTTAATCAAATTGTGGTTTTTTATTAAAATAATTCTTAATATTATTTTATGATTCTTCAATTAAGGAAATAAGGATAATTAGCTCGAAATGTATGAATTAATATTTAAGCATGATTTCATATAAAATTGAAAAATCATTTACTCGATTCGCTACATAAGATTATTAAAAAATAATTGAATTTTTTATTTCAAAAAAAAAATTCCTGCATGAAATATAAACGTTTGTAGATTGATAAATATCTACGAAAAATTAAAAGTAATTTTTTTTTTGAATCAATACACAATAATCTAAGTTCAATTTAAGTTTAAATTTATATTAAATAGTTCTAAAATCATTTATGTAAATTGAATTATCCTGTTTAAATAAATTTTTTAATTTAAATTTTTTAATTTTTTTTAGAATTTTATATATTATTAGCAGAGAAAATTTCTTTTGGAGGTCTATAGATTTTTTTAGCATTCGAAATTATTTTATATACTGACATTTAATAGACAGTTATCAAGTTAAAAAGTTTTAGACAGTTCAAATGAAAATTTAAGGATTTTATCGTTAAAACATATTGAGCTTCTTAATAAATTCAGTGAATTAATTTCAAAATCGCAAAATATGGCCTGAACATTTGAAAATTTACAATCTTGACTTTGAACATTATATCAAATATTTTTAAAAACTAACTTGAAACATCTTAATCAACGAAATTCAGCTTTAGATCAAATGTTTCAGTCATATAGGTCTCAAGATGCCTTATCTAATTATGTTTGATTAGGTTGAATAAACTAAAGTGACATGATAAGTTGATTCGAAGAAAATTTTGAGGTAACTTTAATTGCCCGAGAAGATTCTTCGTGTATAAGAAAAAAATTTCATATATTCTAAATTTCTTATTTTCTTAACTTTATGATTTATAGATTTGAACAACCGTCTATATTTAAACCTGTAATTTTAAAAAAAACATTTCTTCTATTTTCTTGAAATTTATAAAATTAATAATTTTTTTTAATGATTTTTTTTTGAATTCTCAAATCTAATTTGCAAGCGGAACAAAAAGCATCCAGATTCTAATCTGAGAACTGATTAAATAATGAAAGATAAAAAGATAAAAGTCAATGACAGTCAATATATTTTTCTTTTTAGTCATAGGTGGAAGAATCAGATTACCTATTTCAAAAAGCATAACAAAAAAAGACTAAAAATAATTTTTTCTTCCAATGTTCGTAAATTCAAATTCTATGTTTTTAAATATGACAATCTTGATAGTTTTTAGTTAATTTTATCAGTTATTAATTATTTTATATTTAATATTATACTTTTTTTTTCGAAATTAGATCTTCAAAATCGAATTTTGTCAATACAGTTAAAGTTTGAGCCCGAAGAAAAAAAGAAAAAATTATAAATATTCATAAATTACCGTCTATAGTTTAAAATATAAACATAATTTTGAGTGCATTTTATATTATGTAAATTCATTATAAAGCAGTTTGTTTTGAATCTTTTTGAAAAGTATAATAACTTGAAAATATTTTAGTTTTTCTCAATAACCAATAACTTTCGATGGCTGAAAATTGATTGAATTCAAAATTTTGACTTTGATCTATGAACATTTTTGTTTTTATTTTATTTTTCCCATTTCTTTTCGCTATAGTATAGTATATGATAGCTTGATTTTTTAATTTTTAAACTTCAACATTTAGTGTTTAATTTATTTGTCACTCTTTTATACATAATGAATCAAAAAATGGAATGAATGTCTTGAATTTGAATTTTTATACTTTTAAATATTTTTCCGAGAATTTTTTTCTAGTTATTTTTTGTTTCAATTTTGTTTTCATTTCTACCAAAATAATATAAAATTTTCACATTTTTGTTGCCCAACGATTTCTAATTTCTCATTCGAAAAATATTATTCAAATATGCCGAGTACGAATATCGTAAAAAAATAAAAAATGAAATATAGAAATTAGAATCAACAAAAAATAAGTATACCTAAAAATTAAAAAAAAAATATTACATGAATTTGAAACAAGAATTCAATAACGAAAGCACACTTAAAATACGATAATCTATATTGCTTAATGTAAATTGTAAAAATTTGAGAGACTGACATCATAAATTGAATAATTTAAATCTTGACAAGTTTAATATACTATGAAGTTTGTGTTTGAAGCGATTTTACATACATAGATGACATTGACCATATGTAGTAGTTCTCTGCTGACGGATTAGTAAGAGCAGTTTTTAAGTAGAAAAAAATTTCTGAACCTATAATAAAACTAAAGAAATAGTTCAAATTATTCACCTTGTTTAGCATGAAAAGTACTTATATTTGTATCTGATAAACAATAAATATACTTCCCATCGGCCAATGAAAAAGCCAATAGTTTTTTTTGAAAAAAAAAAAATTTATTTTAGTGAATAGTGTGAAAATTAAGGTATTTAATCTAAATTTAAATTTAATCTAAAATTTAAATATGAAAAATAGATATATATCTCAATATGATATTACTTTTGAGCTTATATAGTCTCTATAATAAATGTTTAATGGACATTGTTTATAAACATATTTGATTCAAAAAAGTTGATATTATGTATTGTAAGCTATTTTTGTCATTAAAATTATCAAATATATTTTCCAAAAAAAGTAATAAAAGAATCGAGTTTTCTGTTATTAAAAAATTGAAACTGAATATGAATTAAAATGTCTTTCATTATATATTTATAATTAAGTAATCATTATAGACCATGAAATCATGTATGCAAGAAAAAAATATAATTTTTATTTTGTTAGGATATCATAATTTAAAGATGGAAATAATGCAAAATCATCAAATTATATTTTTATAATTATTTATAACAGAAAATCCACCTATTAAATACTAGATCAATAGTCAACAATTATAGATTCTTTTAATGTATCAAATTATTCTATTGAAATCAAAGATAAAAATCAAAATTTATTATAAAAATATTTTCAGTACTTTTGTGCTTAAGAATAAATTAATGTAAAATTTCATTTGAAAATTTTTTCATAAAAAAATAGTATTTCAGAAAAATCTAATAAGTGTTTGCATTCAATTGTTCAGTGAATTAAAGGAGAATTAGATTTAAATTTAAATTTATAATTTTCAACTAAATACTTATCAACATATAAGAATTTATTTATTAATGGAAGTTTATGATAAAAAAAATTATAGTAGATAAAAGTTGAAAAAAAAACAAGATTACACATTCAACTTCAGCACATATTTCTCAATTTTCGTATGAATATTTTTTGAAAAAAAAATAAATTCAGTATAAAATAAAATAATAAATATCTTGACGAGAAAGCTTGTTTGTCACTTATCTTCGAAAAATGATTCTTTCTATTCTCAAATATTTTCTCGAAATTTCAAAAACATTTTAAAAAAAAATAATTTCCATCCTATTATTTTTTTTCTGAAATAAGTATCAAAATTCGATTTTCAATTAATAACCGATTGACTTTGAAATTCAAGAGGTTAAATGGCATACCTTTTTTCAATGAAATATTTAGATAAATAAAGCATAATCTCAATAAAATTAAAATTAAAGATGTGGATTTTTTTCTATGCATTTAATCTATCAAAAAAAAAAAATAAAGTCATAGATTAAAGTTAATCTTAGCACATAAAAATTTAGCGAAAAAATTTTTTTACTGAAGTTAAATGCATTAATTTTTTCCGTTTCATAAATGAGTAGAAATTATAGGTTTTTGTTCTTAAAACCTAATTTTTTTCAGTTTAAGAATCTATTATTAGTTAATAAATAGTGTGAATTCGATTATCTACAATAAATTTAGCATATTAAAGGCAGAAAAAAAAATTGTATGATAAACAGTAGATTTGAATGAGGTTGTTATGAATATCATATGAATAGACATTTATATAGATTATTGAATCATTGATATGTTCTTCAAATCATCACATATTAAACACATATTATCCGAATTTGCTTAATTTTTAATGGACCTATTGTTATACAAATTTCTTAATTGCAAATACATATAATCAGATTTTGCATAACAATTATTTGTGAAGAATTTTTTAGTGCTACAAATTAATTTCATAAATTTGAATAGTGATTAATGTAGCTTGAACAAGAAAACAAGTGTTACATTTTTTATCATTTGCATATTCAAAAAAGATAAATGGACATTTGTGCAGGCAAATTTATCAATAAAGCTCATTCAAAATTACTAATGAAAGTAATACTTTCGGCCTTTGAAATGACTTTATTTGCTTTTGAATTAATTTTCTTTTCTATTATAAAGTATATATGATATAATACATCATATTAAAAAAATTTATCAAACATTGTTGATTGAATTTCGTTATTTGCTAGACTTAATATTGAATCTATTCACTATACAGCCCAATAACTAAATAATCTGTTTAACATAACAAATCATTATTTCCTATTTTTCACTCTTAAAGCAATTTGCATAATGCATGTTTTTTTTTATACACAGACACTTTATAAACGAGCTATACATCAGAATGTTTGAATCGCAAAAAGTTCTATTTCAGTTACTAATATTAAAACCTATCAGGTAGATCGCATTTTCTTGGAAAAAAAAAAAGCAAAATGTTTGATCATAATATATATGAACTATGTGATAAGTTTGAGTATTCTGGAGGAAATTTAATAATTCAAATTAAATTAAAACAGGATACAATTTAAATTATTTTAGTATGCTTATTTCTTTAAAAATTTATTTAAAGCTCATCTTCTAAAAAAAATGACTTCTGCCTTATTTATTATTTTATCAATTTTATCAAAAAAAAATTTATTTTTATAAAATCAATTTTATTCAAATATTGAAATAAGAATCAGAAACAAAATTAATTTTGAGGTGTAAAAATAATAGCATTGGTTTCAACTTTCTTTTTTACGAATAAATGAATGTTTTGAAATTATTTGAATAAAGAAGATAATTCTTTTTATTCATTCAAATAGAAATTTTCTTTTTCTGATAATTTAATATTATACTAAACAGATAAAAATCCTTTTTTTATCAGTCAATATCTTTTTGGTCACTTGTTTAAGCAATTGATTATGTTGTTTTAAATCTCTATTTCTCAACTATAATGATCACTCATTTTATCCATTCTTTTTTTTCTCATCGGTACATACTACTTATATTCTCATTCGATCTGATTAATTTCTAATGATTGATTCTGTGAAACGGAAATAAGTGAGCAATTTAAGCATCGAAATTCAAGAGGTTTCATTATTTAATCTGAAAATATTGTTATTTTTGACCCTAATTTATCAAATAGTTTTTCGTTCTAAAATGAATTTTAATTTTTCCTTGTTTGTAAATTAAAATTATAGTATGCGTTGATTTCAATTTATTAATAATGTGAAATTCTTTTTATGTAGTTATAATTGAAATAATTTTTTTGTGATTGAATAATAAGTTCTGATTTGATACTTAGCAGTAATCAATATACAAAAAGTTATTCTTCGATTTAGATTTTTCAAAAAATTTTTCATTAAAAATCTTGGAAAAAAAAATCAAAATCAGCTCTTATTTTGTTTTTACTATTAATTACATTATAAGATCTATGTCGAAATTCATGAAGATTGATTTTTCACTTGATATATTAAATTATCAATCTTCAAATATATTGTGAAGCCTATATCAGATTTGTTTTTTTGAGAGAAAATAATAAGTAAAGATTTTTACCCGAATTTTTCAATAAATTTTCATTTTAAAAAATTTATCTTTATTTTTTGAAAAAAAAAAAATATATTTGCATTTGATAAACTCGAATGCAATTGGCGGACGATCGAAATTGAGATTATTTTTGACATAAAGTTGAAATTAAGGACAATAAATATACAAGACATTGACATGGGAATTAAAATTTGGGTAGCTGTTTTTGATAATACTTTTGAATAAATTGTTTTTGCATGATAATAATATCAAGACTATTAGTTTTTAGTTAGTAGATAATATTTTATTTTATTAAAATGCTAATATAGAATGTATCCTACTGATTAAATGCGAGAAAATTTTTATCGAAAATGACCGCGAAATTTATAACAAGAAATACAATTTATACGCTTAATAATTTGTTTGTTTAGTATTTTTCATTTTAAGTATCATATTTGTCAAGGTAATTATTTATTCAGTAAAGACTCAAGTTTAGTAGAATTTATAATGACAAATTAATTAGACATTAATTAAGACTTCTAACTACTTTAGTTTGAAATTCATTATAATTTATGCATATTTCAAATGATGAGTCACGGAATCGATACTTGGATTCGAATCTATAGCTTGAATAAGAAATTTTTACGGAAAAATTCTGATAATATAAATTTTTTGCATAGCTTATTACAGAATAAAAAAAATGAAAAATTACGACTCGCCTACAAATCTAATGAATCTAAAATTTTTCAAATATTATTTCGAGCAGAGACAAATACCATTGTTTGAATGATTGACTTACCTATTTTATATTGAAATTACAGAATTCATTATATCATTTAGGATGAACTAAAAGAATTTTAATTTATAGAAAATCAGTACCAAAAAATTTGAACTTTAACTTGCATAACCTTTTTCAAAATCTATCATACTGATCCTGTAAATGACCATTTTGAATTATCTTTAGATTATAAGTATCAACCCATTGATTGACTTGACAAAAGGTAAAGCCTGACAGTAAAAAAAATACATGATTTCAGAAAAAGTTTCAATTTTAAAATTTGAAAGCAAGATAGCTCACACAAAAATTATGTGAACGTTGTTTTTTCCAAGTAAAACGGACGGATAAAAAATGTATACAAAGAGTATAGAGAAAAATTATAGGTTCAAACACACAATTTGATTTCTCTATAAATCAGTATGAAGTAAATCAATCATTCAGTAATGATGCTATTTGACGATGAAAAGATCAATTTTTTTTTAAAAGATTTCGTTTTTTTTTTATCTTTTATTATTTCAAAATTGAAAAGACTAAAGACTTAAAACTTTATAATTTAAAAAATCATTCCATAAAATGATACTGATATATGTAAACTCAAATATAGTTTCTCTGAATGCACTTAGCATTTGTCGAATTGTTTGTTGTATTTTTTCTAAGTAGCTTTTACCAATAACATATTGCTAGATAGATTTTCATTAAAAAAAACTAAAGTTATTCTCTTCATTAATCGTTAAATGTTCAACAATAAATCGAGAAATATTCAGCAAACTCACAATTTCATACATATATATAGAATTTAATGCATACATAAATAAGAATCAAGAATAAAAAATAGATCTAGACACGCAAATCCTTGAAATCGCCATCTCACACATTAAAACAATCTGGTGGCTTATGTGATTGTGATGATGTACTAACACTCAAGAATTAATAGAAATAACAACAATAAATTCAAGTATAAATAATATAAAGAGTGTAGCTATTTGAGGTCAGTAAGAAATTTAACATTCAAAAAAAACCTAAAGTGATCACGATAGATACTTTGAATCCGCTAATTTATGACTGTTATTTATAATTGAAAAGGATTGATTCATAATTTAGTATCAGATATATTGATTTGCAAAAAGCTTGGTGATTTGTTAGGATCAAAATTGTGGGGAGTAATATTACGTGTAAGTTCAATTCAAAAAACTATTCTAATAGGTACTTAACAACCATTAGTTTTAAAAGACTTTAACGTGAGAGGTCAGACTACGAACAGCTTAAAACAATATATTGAAAATAATTTGGTAAAAGATTATCAAAGGATTATATGATTCTAACTTTGACCACGTGTTAAGGATACTTCTATTGGTTGAAAATTTTCGCTTTGTTTTGACCACATTCTTATGTGATGTGCTTGAATTGAAATATAAAGATCAATATTAAATACTACTTCTACATTTATTCTTGTATTAGGAAGAGTTGAACATTTATTTACAAATTTTACTTTTTCATCTATTAAAAAGCTTGCATGATCAATGCAAATTTAAATATTTAATGGTGGTTTTAGAACAGACTCAAAAACAAATTTTCATTTGCAGTAAGCTTCTCCAATGATTAGGTTGACATGAATATTTCTTCTAAATTTAGTATTTAAAGTATTTGGTATTTATAGTATTGTGGCTAAAATTAATTGAAAAATGTAAAAAGATATTTAATAAATCGTTGAGCATATCAATAATGTTAAGGTTGAGTTACGAAAAATTTATGTTGAGTTTAATTAAAAAAGGAAAAAATTTTACATTAGCGTATCAAAAATGAATACTGATTTGCAAGGTACCAATTCGATAAAAATGAATACAAAATTAAATAGCATAAGTATTTTACATGAAGAATTTAGTTTCAAGTGTATCCTAACCCCGTAATTTACATAGGTTAAAAATGACTTACTCAAATAAAAATATCGCTAGAAATAATGTACATAATATATTAAAAAAATAAATGCCTTTGTTTTAAGTGAAAGGAAATGCACATTAAAGTTGTATTTTGAGAAGAAATATCTAGTCTTAAATATATGTGTACGAATATACTCTATCTACTCATTTCTGAATATGAGACCATTCAATTTAAACAATTAAGTTGATTTTGAAATTGAACTAATTCTAAGTCACACAATATCGTAAGTTCCTTTGAATCATTTCAGTTGTG
>BLXL01011239.1:0-39397 GCA_023170135.1 Acarapis woodi | reverse complement strand
AAAAAAAAATCTCAGAATAATTTAATTATTATCATGGTAGTAAATTTTTTAAATTTAAAAATATGGGGTGTATCAAATGTAAGATCTAATATTATCATGATTTAAAATGAATAGGCACTTGAAATGAATTCAATAATTTATAAACGTATGTGGTAAATCAAAATTCTAATTCTTCCTTCAAACTAATAATTGATATGAGAGAACAGTAAAAAAATTTATATTTTTGAAGATTTGATTAATTAGAATTTTAATCTAAATCCTAGCTACAGTTTATGTGTTTTGATAATTTAATCATAAACCGTTAGATGTCATTATATTTTGAAATGAATAAAAAAACTTAATTGTGCAAATAAATATTGAACTAATAAATAGTTGCTCGTGAATAACGGAAACATCTTCTAGAAAATGCTTCATTAATATGCACTTTTACCGTACACTAGCCAAAGATATATTATTGAATTGTCTAATCAAAAAAATTTTATATGGATTTTCAAAGTATGGTATTATAATTTGTAATTTCAGATTGAAAATTTTTAATACGTAAATTGAATATAGATAAAACTTATAAAATGATATTTTTTGTTAAATTTTATTAAAAATTTTAAATCGAAATTTTCTAGAATTTTTTTGTTATTTCTTTTTTTTTATTTGAAAGCAATATAACTCAAGTATTTTAAAATCTTCATCACGTTTTTCAAATTTTTTTATTTGAACTCAAAAATGATTATTCTATTTTCGCAATTATTGATTTTCAAATTATTAGCCTCGAATCAAAATTTTAAGAAAAAAAATATCGATTTTTAATTGAAAAACAATAGGCTGAATTGATAGTTCCGTTGGTAATTTTTTTTTCAATTTTTAATTATCAAATTTAGTTTAATGAAGAGAGAAACAGATTTATATATCATTCTTTACCGGAAAATTTCTGATTTTTAGAAATCTTAACACAAGTATTATTCATCTAATAATAATCGAATAAAATGATCTTATAGAATTTTTTTTATAACTTTGATCATGTTTGCTAAATAATCATATTAATTTTGTATCTACTAAATTATAGTTAAACAAAATCACACGAAAAATCTTCATTTAAGTTCCGGTTAGTATCAATTATCGATTGATTTCATAGGCTAAATGTATTGATTGAGCTAAGTTCATAAACTATTTGCAGCAAGTTAATTTTCCAATTTCGAATGATCGGTTTAATGTTATAAAAAAGGTAATTGAACTTTTTTATTTCTTTTACCGATTAAAATTTTAAAACCACTAAAATACTTTTCAATTTTATGAAATAGAAAAAAATTAATAATATTTAATTGAATAATCCAAATTTTTCGGAAAATTTATTTTCGAAATTGTTTTACAGAAATGGCTTCACAATACTAATCATGTTTCATTTAAAATTTGTATGTTTTTTATCTGGATCTGGAATTTTCGTAAATTCGTTAATAAATTCGAATGAATTGAATAAAAATTTAATGCGATTCCTTCAATTCTTCAAAAAAAAAAATAAATCAATTTGAAATTTTCAATCATGACTAATTTTAGTGAACAAGTTCATAGAAAAATTCTAGTTGAAATTCTACCTAGCAAAAAATGATTAACTCTGTAATTTATCTTTAAGTTTTTATGTAATTATAATTTCAAAATTTGTTTTTTTCAACTAAATTTTTTTAGAATGTAGGTAAAAATAGTAAACTCAAATAAACCATGAAATCGATTCAATTTTTCGAGATTAGAAAAAATTGATTTCATATCGCTTTGAATTTACTCAAATTTTATCAACTCATTCATAAAAACTTAATGTAATAAAAGTTAATAATTATATTATATATAATCAAAAAATTATGTTTTAATAGATTTTGAACCAATTTTTAACCTGATTATATAAAAAACTTGAGAAAAAAAGTTATATTTTAATAAAAATCTTTCAGAAATATCGCTCTTTTTAGTTTTGGTCAAATGTATTGAATTATATTAACTTAAAAAATCTTTCGTTATAGAATTGAGGTTTGATGATTCAAATTAATGTACTGTGATAATAAGCTTATTAAATTGAAGAAATTTCGCCTTTTTTGTATATTGTTAAACGAATTCGTGTTTTAATTTTAGAAGATGATAACAAGCAAATATTATTTATGTCAAGTAATTCAAAAACTCAGAATTTTAATAATTCAGAATAAAAATATGTTGAATGAATATTTTATACGTCGCATGAAATTTTTAATGAAATTTTTTCCAATTTTTTTTATTTTTTTTTTTAACAGCCCCCTATCAGTAAAGATATCATTAAATTATAAAAAAAAATTTGTTAAAAATTATAATACTTGAATGATTTTTTTTTTTTGAAAATTCATCCCATAACATAAAATCATTATTCTAAATTTAAATTTTCTGTTATTAAAATAAAAAAAGTTTTAAATTTTGAAAGTAGATTTAAATTAATTAGGGAAGTCAATGCAATACACGGGCCAAATATTTCACGATATAAAAAGACATTGACTTAACCTACTTTGTATGATTCATCTTTATCATAATATTACAATATTATTAACTGAAAATTTTCTTCAAGTACATCGATTTATTAATATCTAATGTTTTGAAATTATTTGAAATAAAAAACATTTCTTAAAAAGAAACAAACCATCATGAGATTCTTTTACTTTAACATAAGGGAATTTTATATTTTTAATAAATATTTCGTCCAACTAAAGAACGTGAATAATTGAATTACTTCAGTGAACTATTATTTAAAAGTTAATTTATTAAAGTTTGAATTTTGTATCGTTTTTAAACATGATAAAAAAGTTAGAACTTTTGATGATATTAGACTAATACAGCAAAAACCAACCTAACATTGTATCATTCATTATTATAATGATTGATTAAGTATAGTTGTGTATGATTTGGTATCATTCACTTTGAATAGTGCTTCCTTAAAATAACCTGACGAATAGTCATCTGTTTTGTGAATTTGTTTTATCTTTGCAAGCAATATTTTTGCATTTAAATCATGAATGCTAATATTGCAAATGTATTTTCATGGTATCATACGCTTGCAACACAAAAAATTAACAACATAGAATGAATTTTTGACAACATATTATGTCGAAATAGTATTAAAGAAAAAAAAATAAGATAAGGGAAAAAATTGAAAAAAAAAAAAATTTAAAAGCTATAGAAATCAAGATTTGTAATAAATAATTCAAATTTTATTCAAATACACTTTTATCGTCAGTTTGCATAATATAGTCAGTGACAAAATTTTTCGGTCAAAAATTTTCTAATGATTATAAGCGAAATATTTAAAACATTGGAAAAAGTTTTGGTGTATCGAAAAATATTGAAACACTCATAATATTACGTGGTTACCATTTAAGAGGTTTTGAAAAATCTGAATAATACATTCTAAATATAATATTCTTGATAAATACTGAATTTGGGCATCAAAAGTCAAAGTGAACTAACAATTATGAGAGTAGTTAATGTGTATTACTTTATTAAATTATTTTTTTTCAATCATTTATCTTCAATAACAATCAACGAGTTTTAAAAGTAACGTGATAAAAGACTCAAAAACAAGACAAAAATTAATATTACATATCGATAGTTAACCGTTGCTAATGCCTAAAAAAGCTAAATGTGAAATAAAAATTTTAGATTACAAAGGCCACGAGAAAAAATAACAATCAATTATGAAGACGAAAGCGAATATTAAATTTGAAAGCAATCAACAAAAAATAAATTTTTTTCTTACCGAATAGAAAAATATGGATAAAAATAAGAATAAGTATTTTAATTTAAGTGAAAAATATAATTTAAAAAAATCAAGAAAATTTGAAAATTTTGTCTTTAATTTTTATCAAAAACTCCCAGGTAAAAATTAAATCTACTTTCGAAATTTTAAATTATTTTTAGTTTTCAATTTCGCCATAAATAAAAGAAATCTAAGAGAATTTTGAATTTACAATATTTTTGTTTGAATTTTCGAAAATCAAATGAGAAATCGAAAAAATTTCGAATATTTTAGTGATTTCTTTGAGTTGAGATTTTTTTTTCAAATTTTCAATTATGATATAAAATAAATTCAAAATACAATTTAATTTATTTCATTTTAAATTTTTTGCTATTCGCATTTTTTTTTCTCTGTCGTTCAATTATGAATTGTAAGAACCTAAAAAAATATCAGATTTGACATCTTATTAAGTTAATTTATTTATCACTCTGTTTTAATTTTCAAAAAAATTAATTATATTGAGATTTTTTTATTTTGTTCGGAAACATTAAATTGATATCCAATGGCTAATTAATTTGAGATTAAGAAAAAAGAGTAATAATTGCAATAAATTTCTAATTAGCACATACAATTTAATTTTAGTGCTGCTTAATATTAATATCAAATTTAAAAAATAAATCAATTATATGCATTTCAAAGGGTGAAGTTGTTTTTCATGAAAAATTTTTAAGATATGCCATTTAAACAACAGAATCAAAGTTCAATTCAAATATTTTCAATGTTTAAATTGAAAGAAAATTTTTATCTTCAAATGTAAATGCAAATAATTAAAAATTCGAATTCAATAAAAGTTGAAAATTTACATGCCAGAAAATAGGATATAAATAATTATATCACTTGGAAGCAACTTCAAATAATTTGAATCAAACTCGATTAAAATTATGAAAATTTTTATTTATTTGAATGATAAATATTAAGCATACGTGCGCAATCGATCGCTTGCCCATGCACGTAAATATTACAAAAGATAGAAAAATTTTATTTTAATTTAAATTGGAATAAAAAAAAATATCTCAATTTGCTAAAATTAGATTTTCATAATTGTACAGATAGTTGATTTAACAAAATTAGTATCTAAAATATTTAAAATGTCTTAATATTCATTTGAAATATGGATGGTTCATCATTAATACTATTGTCGCATTACTTGTGATCTATTTTTCGCTAAAAAATATATTATCAGGTTATTTTGAAATATGATTTTTTTTTTTCTGAAATTCTACATGCTTCATGTTTAAAATATTCGTTTAAACGTTTTCGGGAAAAAATTTTTAGAAAATTTTTAACAATTAGAATCACAATATTCGATAAATTCTATGTCAATGCATCAGCTTTATAAACTTGAAAGCGCATCAACTTAAATTTTAGCAAAAAAGTAATCTTAAATTTTTTATTTATTTTTTAGCATTGCATAATGATGAAAATACAGTGCAAATCTTCAAATTTGACGTTTTTGTCTTTTTAGTTCGCAAAGTAGAATATAAATAATAAAGATAGTGGTTGTAAAATCAATTTTCGATCATCTGATATAAAACATAATTATCTTTAATCAAATGAAATTCACTAAGTAATATAAATAGTAAGTATATTATACGATAATATATAATTCATATTTTAAAAATTTATTAGTATACGATCAAGTAGCGGGAAAGAAATTTTTATCAGATATTTAAAAATAAATAATACTGATAATATATAGAAATAGAATTTCATTTTCTTGAGAACTCAAAAATTGTATTTGAATTTAAATTTGAGAACGCCCTAAATCATTTAAAATTTTTTAGATTCGATCAACCATATAGTTTATCATAATGTGAATTTTTTAAACAAGAATGTTAATCTAAGATAAAATGTCTCTACGTGTGTATTAAAACTGATCACAATTAACCTAAATTTTTTAGAGAAAACGGAATTAGAAAGTGCATTTGAATTTTTTTTTCGGAACAACAAATTTTAAAATTTAATTCCTTTTTCTACAAATTATTAAGTCGGAACGAATACTCAAACAAAAAAATATGAAAAATTATAGATTTTTGAAATTTTATTAATAAATTGAATGAAAAATAAAAAGGCAACCCATGGTGATTTATAATAAGTGAAAGAAATATATTTCACCCTATGAATATCATAGAAAATCTATTGGTTGAATATATCATAATATTAAGTCGATTTAATCTTGTTATTAGATATAATGTATGTATTTTGAATATCTAATTAAAGTTTATGAGAGTTCATTTTATTGTTCTAATAGTAGAGAAAAATTTTTTTTGAATAAATTAAAAAATTTATAATTCGTAGAAACATATAGATTTTTTTTGTATAAAAGTAATATAACCATTAAAAAATAAACACAATTTATAAACTAAACTAAAAAATCAAACAGATAGTATAGGCATAAAAAATAGCGATCTAATGCTCATTTTTACCTACTTTTTAAATAAATAAAAATCGACCAACACCCGAATAAGATAAATAACAAGGTTAGTTCAAATAATTGTAATAATAGTTTTTCGATTTAAAAAAAAAAAACAAATAACTTATATGATTCGAATATAGTATACGATGGTATTTAAATTTTTTCATAGCAAAGAAAAAAATCCTTTGAATGATTTAGAATTTAGACAAGTTTAGATTATAAATTTTACTATTTATTTATATTTAAAATGAATAGGCACTTGAAATGAATGAAAGCTAGTGAACACAGATAAAACCTTTTCGATACTTGCGTAAAGTGCGAAAAAATACTAGCGCTTAAATTTTTTTTTCAAGATATCCTATTTTTTTAAATAGTAAATTTCAAATGTAAAAAATCAAATGAAAAAGTGATCAGAAGGTGAAAAAGTTTTACAATTTTGTGGACTTCCTAAAAACTGACCATTTGCTTAAATAAATTAAAGGAATTGAACAAATTACCTTGACAACCATTATGTATATTCGGTTTTCGAAGCAAATCTTTATAACAATCTACGACAATAAAAGTATACTCTTACCTAATGATTGACAAGTGGTGTGTTGGAAACCGAATTCGTACTCAAACTATTAATGGTATTGAAATATCGTTGTCACGAATATTTTAATATTATTAGATTCTGGTCCAAATGTTTAAGAAAAACAGAAATATATAAACTATTAAAATTTTTCTCGATTTATGAATGGTAAAAACAGCAAAAAAATTGTAAATAATTTTATGAAAATTTATCCACTTTAGAAACAACAAAAATTCTAGTAAGAAAATAATTAATTAATAAAAGCAAGTCGTTAATGAAAAATTTTTAAGATTTTTGTAGATGAAATCACAAAAATTAAATTATAAAAACAATTGAAAATTTCTTTTCCTTTTTTTGAATATAATTTTCGTTTTCATAAAAATTTAAAATTTTCAAAACTATATGCTTAAAAAATTCCTAACCATATGAATTTAAAAATTAAATAAAATAATTTTTGAACTAATGATCGAAAATGAATTACAAATAAGTCTAAAATTTTCAAAAAGGTCTAATAAACCGATTTCACTCCTTTTTTTTTATGATTCATAAATATAAATACAAATATTAAAAACGATTGACTTTTTCAAAAATTAAAAAAAAGGAAATGAAGAAAATATGAAAGGTAAAAATCATAATTTCAGAATTTTTTTCATTTCATGTATCAAATAATTATTCAAAGGTACAAAAAATGATTTTGACATGCTTCTTGTTTCCCATAAAATTTAATTAACATAGCTGAACAAAATTTTTTTTAGATAAATTATCATTTATCTAGTATTAATTAAGAAACTTAATATCTAGATCGCTTGAATGATAATAGTCTTGAAATAAAGAATTTGCTGTTAAAAACTGAAATCGAATAAATTTACAGATTGACTAAAGCTATCAATTATTAATGATTAAAAAAAAATTACTAGAAACGTATTATTAAAATTGAAAATTTCCTGTAGACAATAAATCGGCTCAATAAGCTAAATTTTTTTGAAATTATCACAAGGTATTTTTTATCATATTGACAAGATTATAGTCATTGTGCTATTAATAAACTTTGATGAAACATGTGTATTCAATGTATTCATCGTACAATGTTTGAATATTAACGAATTATTTGAATGATGCAATAAAAGCTGTAATAATGTTTTACTCAAACAAAATTTAAGTTTCTTTTCTGATTTAAATCTCAACTATCTTAATATTCGTTGAATTTTTAAATAAATTTGATCTATGAAATTTTTTATTTTCCCATATATATTGATTAGTAATTTTTCTACGCATGTTCTTTTTTGAATAGATCAAATCTATTTCTTTACTAATCAATATGTTTTAAGAATCTATTTGAATTTCAATTAATTTAAAATTAGTTGATTGATTGTCGAAATTTTATTATATAATCTCAAATTTTATAGCTGTAGGTTATGAATATTAAAATAGCGACAAAAATCAAAATTCGCGTTCAAAAAAATTTGATTTTTAAATATGCCTAATTAAAAGGAAATTAAATATTTTTTCAATTCGTTTATAATTATATGAACAGCTCATTTGATAAAGCTAAATAATGAACAACAATATTCTGGTTCAAATTACAAATAATATTTCACTTCAGTCTTTAAATTTAATTATAGCAAAATACATGAAAAAGTAATTTAAGATAAACAATTTTATACAGGCAGTATATAAAAATTGTAGTTTTTTCAAAAAATATTTTATTGAATAAAATTTTTTTACTTTTAAAATATAAAAGAATTAATATTTTACGTAATATGAGTAAACAGCAAAAAACAAAAAACACCACATGATTAATACTGCAAAATCGAATTAACTGTTTAATTCAATGTAGCCTTCAGAAAAATATCTGAAAAGGAATCAAACCAGCATCAATATAGTTTTTAAGCTGAAATTAAAAACAATCGTTTTATTATTAAAAAAATAATTATTAGAATACTTATGATCAATAATAAAAGTTAATAAATATGAGATAAACAATAAATTTTAAATTTAATAATCTACAAAAAAGTTGTTTGCATAAAAAAGAATAAGGCTGGTTTATTCTTGAGCTCGAAAAAAAATTGAAATAAGTTTATTTTAGAAGATTCGATTCGAGACTTTCTAATTACCGTCCATCTGATTTTAAAATGGAAAATTTTTTTTTACCCTCTTCGATTTATAATCTCGAATCTATATAATTATTTCAAAACTTTTTTAAACCAATTAGTTTATTCAAAGTCCCAAAAATATTTTTAAAAATTAGACAAATTCGAATATATTTTTCAACCAAAATTTTACATTTCGAAAATTCGGTAAGTATAATCAACTCGCATAATTCATTTAAAAACTAATGAAAGTATTTATTTATATTCAGAAAATATAAATTTTATTTTTTAGAAAAAAAAAAAATTTCACAATATTTAGATTAAATTTTAAATCAATGAAAATTTTTGTCAAGATATTTTTTTTATAGAAAATCGTTATTTGAGATATTTTCAGGCTTATTTAGAAATTGTTTGCTTTTAAACAAAAAGTTTACATTGTGTTGAAAAAAAAATTCGATTTTTTCATAGATTCCTAAAAACCTGCTTTAATTTTATATATTAAATTTTACAGCTTGAATTTATATGCTCATCTGAATTTTTGTAAAAATTTGAATAAATCTGCTAATATATTTTGTTCGCTCTTTTCAGTAAATTTAGAAATCAATCGTTATCAATAACTAAATATTTTTTTAACAATTTAATCGATCCGTCATAAATCTAAATTTAACGAATTCTCAAATCATATTTTATTCATTCGAAATCCAATGCATATATATTTTTAAATTGTGACAATTATTATGGCCGCAAAAAAAAAAAAAATAGATAGATGTTAATATTCATCGAAATTCTATTTTATAATAAAATTCAGAATTTTGATTCTATTTTAATTTCAAAATCTTATAAATTTCAAAATAAATTGTTTAAAATCTAAATTAAGAGCAAAAAAGCTGAGTAGTTTTTTGAATAGAAAATTATAAATCAAAAATGCCATAGCAATAATTGAATTTTGAGCTTTTTTTATTTTATTTGAACCTCGAGAAGTACAATTTTTTTATTATTTTTTTTAAATCCAAGAATTTAATAATTTAAAAAAAAATGTCACCCTAATAATGATCATTAAGTGTATTGAACTATTTGATATCTGAATTCGCAAATTATAATATGTCATGATTTCAAAAACCAGATGACCTGGCAAAAACATTGTTTAAATGGTCATAGTTTATTTTGTGTCAACTATAAATACATGGAAATAACTAAAATAAAAAATGTGAGAGGATTTAAAATTTAAAATGGAAATTATTCAGGTCAAATTAAATTTTAATCAAACCTAAAAAATAATTTTTAAAAATTTTTTTTCTCGAAAATTAAACTAAACGACAATATTTAGTCAACATTTCGAATGAAAAAAATTAAAAACAATAAAAAAAACACTCATTGACCTATAATTTATAGGTAATCGAGTTATATATTTTTTTTTGGCAAATACAATCTAAAAATTTTTTTGATACGATTTCTAATACATATTAAATAAAAAGCAAATAGATTCAAAAGGTAAAAATTTATATGTATGTAAATTAAAAATTTTATATTTTTATTTAAGGAAAATATCTTTTCCGAATTAGATTTTAATATTAGAAGTTAATACTGATTAAATAAATAAAATTAAGTTCGTAATGATGATGTAATATTTAGATTTCAAAAAGAATAAGCGGCAACAATAGTTGGATTATTTTTTTTATTAAAAGAAAATTGTGGACGGAACACAAAATTGTCTATAAAATTTTTTTGAACTTAGTTATTAGAATCTATGATTTTCTCGTTAAATTAGAAACTTATTAAATATTTAAAGCAAACTAATGTGATGTATTTTATTAAACACATTATATCTATTAATTATTTATTAAACAATAAAATGAACATCTTTATAAAATAAAACATATTTCTCAGAAAAGTTGTTTTTGAGGACCAAATATTTGAAATAATCTTATCACATTATTTATAGGTTAGAAAAGTGTGTGGCTTATGTTGAAGCCTGTTGATCTAATAATGATTCTGCTTTCATCTCAATTTTCTTATATCATTTAATAGTCATAGTTTACGAATATTCAGAATTTCTTACCTCTAATTCACATTACATTGATATTATGCTATATTTGAATACTATTTATCTTCTTTGATATGTTGAAAAAATTCGATCTAGCACTTCGGAAAGTTAAGGTTCATTTTTGAATGGATATCATGAAATTATTATTTGCTATTATTATTTATTAACATTATCATTAAAATCAAAGATATGAATGAAAGAATATTAGTTGTCATATTATGTTTGAGTCCAAAGTGTAGACATATGAGCGAATGTAAATAAATAAAAATTTCAAATTTCTATTGTTGCATATTTCGAAAATTGATAATTCATATTTGTTATTTTATATAAATACTAGATACGAGAAAAGAATGAATTACACACTAATTGAACACACTGTTGATTTATCGCAAAAAAAAAAAAATAAATAAATACATATAATAATTAGAGAGAAAAATCAATCATAATTTGAAAAAAACTATTGAAATTACGCGAAAAAAAAATGAAAATTTCTTAGTAAATTAATTGAAATTTAACAATTTTTCAAAAAAATTTATTGAACAGATATAGGAAAAACTTTATTATCATTTATAAATTTGAAAATTAAAAATAAAAAAATTCTCTAATTTAAAAGCAATAGAGGAATAATTTTCATTTAAATATGTAACAAATGTCAAAAATTGCTGAGAATTAAAAAAAAATTTTTTAAAATAAAATTTTTTGAAATAGAAAAAAAAATTTTTTTTTTGCTGCCCAATATCTAAAAAACAAAATTTTAAAAAGTAAAACGGTGCAAGCACAGAATATAGATAAATGAAATACAGACGCCAAATTTTGGCACAAAATGCACTTGTTTGAACAAAATGCGTGCCTTGTTGCAATAAACACGACGAATCCAGACACTTTTTTCACAAATCAGCATTAAAAGTGAATATTTGCGAACAATAAAATGAGATATATAAGAACTACAAAGAAAAATACATAGAACGAAAAAATACGCAAAGAGACTTTGATCTAAAAGTACAGGTAAAAAAATCGAAAGACAAGAAATGAGTTTGAATGAAATACAAGCATAAGAATTCTGAGTAGGAGGGGGATAATATAAGCGAGCGACGTCTAACACACTTTTTATTATTTTTGTATTAATTATTTTTGTTGTAATGGGAAACTGAAAAATTATTACGATAAATAGAAAACTTAAAAATATTTAAAACAATTCAAAACTCTCTGTGAAAACAAATTAATAAAAAAACTAATAGATCCGTTTACAATATGATATAATCTATAGATTATGTTTATCATATTGTATAATATATGTTAAATATGTAATATTTTTATCAAATAACAAGATAAATTTTAAATTCATGTCAATTGGGCGATTGTCAGGTGTTGGATATCTGAGTAGGAAACCATTGATTGATTCATAAAATAATGTGATATTAATATTGATATCGAATTATGTGCAATAATTTTTCTAGTTATTATGTAATAAATTTAGAACAAAATTTTTCAATTTATTCATACAACAGAATAATCTAAATTTTAAATTCAAGTTTTGAGCTTAAGCCAAAGTAACTTATTGAGGAAAAACGAAAAATTTTTTGAAATAAAAAGTAATTTAATTTTTAAAATTATTGAAAAAATTGTATTAAAAAAAAGATGCACCTAACTTTGCCACTCACAAAAAATCAGAAATCGCTAAGAATAAATTAGATAGTAAAATAATTAGAGAAAAAATTCAATAAAAGAAATTACTTTCTTTAGAGCTTTTGTTTCGCAAAAGAATAGAGGTTGCTTGGTAATAAAATAAATGAATACAGTATATAACTATTAAATGACTAGAAATAATTTACGAATAAGTTCTTGAAAATGCTTTGAAATTAGGAACAAATTTCCATGAAGCAGTTTACAGCAATTTGAGGTTAGGTCGTGATACTCTAAAAAATTCATGATTAACCGAATAAAAAATAAAAAAAAATTAAAAAATTGATTCGATATATACTGATTAAAAGCCTACTTAAGTTATTTTAGGAGGATTTCTTTGAAAAATTTGGAACGAAAATTATAAATAAGTATTTTATATTTAACTAAATTCTCTCCATAGACGCGGAAAATCTCATTAATTTAACATTTTTTCATTTAATATTCTGCAATATGTGTAAAAATGTCAAATTTATCTATACCAAGCGCTCTATTTTATTAAGCTAAAAATTAAAATCATTGAATAATATGAATTCAGCAAAATAATTTGATATATCAATTTCAATATAAAAGAAAGTTTTTTGGAGCATACGCGTGCAAAGTATTGAAATAAAATCAAAGTGAAACTTCAAATAATGAGAAACATCTAATACATGTATAACTATCTTCTTTATACGCTTGCCAATATAAGGTTAACAAAAAACGATTCTCTTTACAAAAACGAATTAAATAACTGATTAAATTTAACAATGAAAAAAATAAATCTAAGAAAGATGATATGAAAAAGAAAGATTGAACCAAAAATGAATATGAATGAAAGTATGATAAACGAATCGATAAATGATGTCTTCAAATTATCAGATTGGATCAATTTTTCGAATTAGTATTATGAAATTGAAAAATTAAAAAAAAAAACCAAAAATAAACACGAAATTATTTTAATTCATTGATTTTAAAGTTCAATCACTCAATTAAACATTGAAAATTCTCAAAAATTATTGTTTAAGTCAAATGATTTAGTTATAAATATACAATAAATTACTATTAAAAAAGAGTTTTAGCCTATTCAAGAGCTTAAATCATAAATTTTTACTTAATTTTTTTTACATTTAATTTATTAGTTCAATGGTATAAAAAACATAATGAGGCGCATCTATTTTGAATTTTTATTTGAAAGAAATTTTTTCATCAAAACTGCGAACGATAAACAAACTTAATAAAATAAAAAAGGACAACTATATGTATATAGTCCAATAAATCATTTGAACAAGAAAACTTGTCTGATTGAACTTATGTTTCTTTTCTCGAAAATTGCAACATATGAATAGTTGCTAAGTGAACAAAAAATGAACAAAACAAAAAATATAACACATATACCGAAATAGTTTTTTGCAAGTTCAATTAAGAAAATTAATTGAAATCAATGAAATTAAAATTACTAAGTTAAGCAATAAAAAATTTTGCAAAAAAAAAAAAGATAAATATATTAGCTGAAAATAACAAAAACAGAAATAATAAATTAAAAAAAGCAATGATAATAGATCATTTTAATCATGAAATTAAACGTTCTTATCATTTTTTTACCAAATTATTAAAAATTTTAATCTCTAAATATTGCTTGTAAATTCTTTTTTTTTGGAAGTATTTGATAGTTTCAACGAAAAGTTATGAAAAAAAATTTGTTTGTGTTATTTTTCTTAATTTCTAATTATTTCAAAGGGAAAATTAATTTAATTTTTCTAATTTTCTTCCTAACAATGAATTTTTTTATTTATTTTTTCATAAATTATAGCACTTTATTATTTATCAAAAAAAAAAAAAACAAAAAAGGAGTAAAATTTAGCCAGAAAAAAAAAATTAGACAAATAAACCAGATGAAAAATTATGATTTATAAAATCGTTGAATCTGGCAACACAACAAAATTTGAAAATTAAATATATCTTGATTTTCAAAAAATTAGTAAACAATTTATATGATCAAAATTTCAAGGTAAAAATTATCCGATTCTCTTTACTAAATTAATAAGAACTTGATAAATATTCATCAGATTGACGTAAAATTTTTCTATGAAATCGTTAATTTCACTAATTGTTTTATTCAAAAAAACTGGCCAATATTATTGATTACTATATGATTACTATAATGGCTTAAATTTAATCGAAAAATAATTATAAGCATTCAGAACATAACAATTTCTTTATAATTAATTAAATCTTTTTAAAAATATTAGTTCAATTTATTTTTATTGACACTAAATATAATAATGTTTAATGAGATGAAATGATTAACAAAAAATTATTTTATTCGATATGAAACTTGTAATCTCTTTCATTAATTTCCAAAATATTTAACAATGAATATGAAGCAATGTTGAATAAATAGGAATGGTAATGGAAAAAAAGCGAGCAAATATTACACAAAAATCGAATTTTTCTCGACGTAAATATTCTTCGACGTATTTTTTCACCTTTTTGAACAAAAAAAAACAAGATATAAAAGAAAAGTTTTAATAGCACTCTTATAATTGCAATAATTTTTGCACAAAAAAAAATAGATTTGATGTTTAATAAAATAAGGCATTAAATGAATCTTTGCAAAAAAAATGCGTATATTAGACAGCGATCAAAGAATTTGAGTATTAATTAGAAAGACTGAGTTCTCAAAACCTTGTTTAGCAAATACATGAAATTAAAATTTATTTAATAATCACCAAAAATTCGATAAAATCAAAAAACAATAAATGCTACCTATTGCCTTCAATCTTTCAAAATTTTTCAAACAAATCTTTTAATTTAGGTTTCAGTTCACTGGAAAGTCTAATTTTCAGTAGCCTTGTTGACAAACTCATTTCATTTATTTTTAGATAACTAGATAAATATTAAACTACTCGACTTTGATATGCAATCAAAAAGAAGAATTTTATTTATATATGAAAAAAAAATTATATTTCATACATGATTTATATATCATGATATACAAAGTTTAAAAAGAAAAGTGTGATTCGTTTGTGTTATTTTTATGAAAAACATTTTTTTGATAAAAAGACTGTTTAAAATTAAAGTTTTTTTTTAAGCATAAAATTTATGACTTGTAAAAAAAACAATTCAAAAATATTTGCATCAATTGAAAATTCAGGAATTTTTTTTCAAATGATATCTTAGTATATCAAAATCGATCTCCTTATTTCGCATTATAATTTCATGTGATTTGAGTTTCAATTTGATCACAGGTATTTCATACCTGTACATATTAAACCATTTTTCATTATCTTTATGGCTTATATCGATTTTTTCAATTTCAACAAGCATTTTAATATCTTCTAGCTTTTTTAAGGCCTCATCACATAAATCACAATTTGGTTTTGTATAAAAATTCAAAATAGGTAAACTAATTGTATCGCGATGCCGATCAGATCTAAATAAAAAAATACATTAAATAAATTCTATAATCAAAATATATTTGCAAAGTAATTTTTCAATTCTTAACGTTTCATCCAAATAATAATTACACGGCTTCAATTAGACAAGAAGAACTTTCACCCCCTCCATTGCATATAGCAGCAACACCTTTCTCGCCTTTTTTTAGATTATGAGCTAAAGATATAACGATACGGGCGCCAGACATCCTTTGATTAAAATAAAACCAATATTAATCAATTTTTTTTTAAAAAAAAATAAACTTACCCAATTGGATGGCCCATCGAAACAGCACCTCCTAAAACAGATGGATGAAAACAAAAATTGAAACTGATGATTGCTAATCTTTCAAAAATTTACCGTTTATATTTATCAAATCTAGATTTAATCCTAATAATTTCTCGTTTGCCAAAACAACACAACTGAAAGCCTCATTTATTTCCCATCTCGAAATTTCACTTTTAGATATATTTGATTTTTTTAAAAGTTTCTTCACTGCTTCAATAGGTGCAATTGGAAAATCAATAGGAGCTAGAGCACTATCTTCGAAGCCAATTATACGAGCTAATGGATTAAGATTTAATTCTTTGATTATCTTATCACTCATCAATAAACAACAAGCAGCACCATCACTTAGCTTACTAGCGTTAGCAGCTGTGATTGTACCATTAGTCTTATCAAAAACAGTTGGAAGATTAGGAAATTTATCAAAATTAACTCTTCTGATTTCTTCATCTTCACTCATTACAATGTCCGGATTGGCCTTTTTTCCTTTGATAGTAATAGGTACAATCTCTTTTTCAAATAATTTTTGATTGGCTGCTTGAATAGCTCTCTTATAACTTAAAATAGCATAATCATCTTGTTGTTTTCGTGTAATGTTCAATTTTTTTGCTGTATTTTCGGCACATACTCCTATTAAATAAATAGAATCAACATCAACTTTTTGATGTTAAAGAACTTAAATTTACCCATATGAATAGGTTGAAACGCATCAGTTAGACCATCTTTTAAAAGACCATCAATTAAATTTACACCTCCATAAGGTGGATCTTCTCTTTGCAAATAATAAGGTACGTTACTCATTGATTCTTGTCCACCGGCTAAATTTTCACAATTAGTAAATGTATAACTTATCAAATATGAGTGTTTTGAGCAAAAATTTTAAATATTAATTTTATATACATATACTTTATATAAGAACAAGATTGGAAAGCAAACGAAAGTATAATTTTAAAAAAAAAAGATTAAATTAAAAAATATTTTCATTTTTTATCATATCGAACTAATAAAGAATAAACACTCTGAGAATATATTTTTTAATCAATAAAAGTTTTTTTGACGCATCATATGTGATTGAAAATATATTTTTCAAAAAGCATTAGAAAAACCAATTATGCATATTAATTTCTATCTGTTATTTTAAAAAAAATATTTGCTCGAAAAAATCGATTTGAAATGCAGTACCTATAATAACATCATTTGGGTTTAACATGATGTGTTGATAAGCAAATCCGATCGATTTCATTCCAGAAGCACAAACTTTATTGATAGTGGTCGTAACTGTTTTTAATCTAAGGCCAGCATTTAGAGCTACCTATTCAAAAATAATTGACCAATCAAATAATTAATTGACAAAATTTGTTGATAAAATTACCTGTCTTGCAGGTGCTTGGCCAGCATTTGCTTGAATCACATTTCCAAAACTAAAAAAAAAATATTCTCTCAACAATTAATCGAGCTTAGTTATCTTTTCAAACTTACTAGAGATAATCAATACGATCTTCAGGTATCTATATAATGAGTTAGAAAAATCAATAAATTTTTTTTTAATTTTATAACTTGTATAATGATTTGGTACATTAACTAACCTTAGTTCGTTCGATTAAATTTTTGACAACTATTTTACCCAATTCAGTAACCTTAAAATCTTTGAGGCTACCTTTAAATGAACCTAAACAATTCATAAAATAAAGTATTTGAATTTTATTGCCTAAATATGATCATTACCTATAGGTGTTCGAACACCATCAACAATATAAACACTTGTAGAATTTAATCTAACATGATAGGTCTTGACATAGTTTTCAAGTAATTTTTTGTTAAATATTTTAAATTGAGCCATTATAAATAATTTAAAAAATTAATTAGAATTAATCACAATTTTTTTGAAGTGATAAACTAAATAAACTTGTACTAAACTTAACAATAAATGACTGATATCAAGAACTCAAATAAAAACTTAAAATATAATTGGCGCATGCACTATTTAAAATTATAATAGCAGAGTTTTTTATTAAGCAGAGTCTCCAAGCGACTAAAACTCCAAAACACAAGTATTAGTAGTCTAAACTACTAGACTGTTGGCTTTAAAGCGGAGTGAACTATTCTTTTATTTTCTAGTCCACAGTTCTAATGAATCATCTCTTTCTTTAAAATAGCCCTCACTCGTCTAGTATCAAATTCAAGCTATAATTTATTTAAAAACGAACATTTCAAAATAATCATCTATCAAGTCATCATTCATTAGAATAAATTTTTTTCTGTGTTATCTTTCGTTTTTCACTAAGCCGTTTTCATTTTTTTTACATAATGTTAATTTTTCAAATTTAATTCAATTTAAATATTGTCACTTGATTTCATATTAAATTGACGAATCATTCAAGATTATATCGAATCCAACATTGTTTGTATCATAATTTTTCATAATCATCATAATTTGTAAAAATCAAAAACAATGTCTTGCGAAGATGACATGATCATTGATGATAATTTATCAAGAGAATCCAAAAAAAGCCGTATGAACGATGTAGTAGAAGAGATCTTAAATGATTCAGATGGGGCAGATGACCCAACTGGCTTGGAGGGAGCTGCCTTTCAATCTAGATTACCATTCGATAAGATGACACCACTTGAAGCTCAAATTTTTCCAAGTAAATTTCTAATTTCTAATTAACTAATTTTTAAAAACCATTCAAAATTTAATATTAAAGTCTTTATTTGTTGTTTCATTTCATTCTTATTTTTTTAAAAACTAAATTGAAAGACATCGCAAATGGATCGAATTCAACAATCAGATTGTTCCTTGAATTGCGAAATCGTATTCTTAATCAATGGTGGGAAAATCCAAAAGTCGAACTTATTTACGAAGAATGTCTCAAAAATATCGAGCCGCCATTTAATTCAGATGAACAACTTGTAAAAACTATTTACAATTATCTTGAACGACAGGGTCTCATTAATTTTGGAATTTTTAAAAGATTAAAACCACTGCCAAGTAAAAAGCACAAGAAAATTATTATTATTGGAGCTGGCATTTCAGGATTAATTGCCGCTCAACAATTAGTGAAATTCGGTTTTGATGTTAAAGTGCTTGAAGCAAGAGATCGAGTAGGCGGCCGGGTGGTCACTTTTCGAAAAAATAATTATATTGCTGATTTAGGTGCTGTCGTCTTGACTGGTTTGGGGGGAAATCCGATGACGGTGATCGCAAAACAAATCAATATGCAATTAAGCAAAATCAAAGCCAAATGTCCACTTTATGAAACAATAGGTATTGGCAATACAGTGCCTAAAGAGAAAGATGAAATGGTCGAACGTGAATTTAATCGTTTGTTAGAAGCAACTAGTTATTTATCAACAGCAATTGAATTTCTTGAGGACAAAGAACAACAATCAATTTCTTTAGGACAAGCGCTTGAATGGATAATTCAATTACAAGAGAAAAATGTCAAAGAAAAACAAATTCAACATCTTAAAGCTGTATTAGAATTACAAGAAAAATTAAAAGAAAATCAGAATAAATTATTGAATTTAAAAGATAAAATTGAGAAAATAAATATACGCATGAATGAATTAAATGCTATCAAAAATCGAGATGTTGAGAATGAATTTGAGCTCAAAGTGAATACCAAAGAATTAGTCTCAAATTTAAGAGAATGGGATGATCTAATTGAACAGCAAAAAGAGATTGATCAAAAATTAGATAATTTAGAAACAAATCCACCTAGTGATGTTTATCTATCTACACGTGATCGACAAATTTTAGATTGGCATTTTGCAAATCTCGAATTTGCAAATGCATCACCTCTTGATAAATTATCACTTAAGCATTGGGATCAAGATGAAGATTTTGAATTCACTGGTAATCATTTAACCGTAGGTAATGGTTATTCATGCGTACCTATTGCGCTTGTTGAAACACTATCTCCAGATACTGTTCTCATGAATAAAGCCGTCAAAGAGATTAAAGTTAGTCAAGATGGAGTCAAAGTAATTTGTTACGATCCAAGACAACGAACCGAAAATGAAGCAAATAGTAATGCGACGAATAGCTTAAGTGTTACACAAACTAATTTTGAAATTTATCAAGCTGATGCAATAATTTGTACTCTTCCACTTGGTGTTCTTAAAGAAGCGATTGAACAACAAGATAATAAAGTGGATGATAAACAATTAAAAAAAAAAGAACCAATTAATATAGTTAAATTTGATCCGCCACTTCCCGACTGGAAACAACAAGCCATCAAACGTCTTGGTTTCGGTAATTTGAATAAAGTAGTTCTATGTTTCGATCGCAGTTTTTGGGATCAGGAATGTAATTTATTTGGTCATATTGGTTCAACAACAAGTTCTAGGGGCGAACTTTTCTTATTTTTCAATATTTATAAAAGTCCTGTATTAATGGCATTGATCGCTGGTGAGGCAGCTAATGTAATGGAAAGTGTGACAGACGATGTAATTGTTGCTAGATGTTTGACAGTTTTGAAAAGCATTTATGGAGCAGGTGTAGTTCCGCAACCTAAAGGTATGTATAAGTAACAGATTTTTGAATTCAAATTAAGTAATTTAAAATGATAATTATTGAATTTAATTTTTTTTTTTACTTTTAAAGAAACTGTTGTCACAAGATGGAGGGCAGATATATGGTCGCGAGGATCATTTTCATATGTAGGAACAAAATCATCTGGCGACGATTACGACATAATGTCTATGCCACTAAATTATGCCGCATTCACTAGCACAAATGATAACATCACAGACGGCTTAGAAACAAATTCAAATAACATAAATGGAAACGATTTATCAACGTCACTTTCATCAAATCGTAAATTAGTACCTAGAGTTTACTTCGCCGGCGAGCACACAATACGCAATTATCCAGCTTCCGTGCATGGAGCCTTGTTATCTGGTCTGAGAGAAGCAGCTCGAATTCGAGAACAATTTGCCCAATAAATAGTTTACAATCTTTATAATATTTCTAGTAAAAAAATCAACTTTCTAAACAAATTTAAATATATTTTTTCTATAATTTCTCTGATTGATGATCTTAGAATTCTAGTTTTATTTCATGTTTTTATATATACAAATCGATAAAAAATATTCGTGTATCATTCTTGAACACTCACATCTTTCAATTATTTTTCATAAACTTCTTCACTATACATTAATAAGTCTTAAATTTAATCTTATATTCTTTATTGTTTAAATAAAAAATTTAATTATTGATAAAATTACGGCAAAGCGATTGGTTGTTCATTTACGATTTTGACATCCATCAAATTCAATGTGGAAGAGTCTAGTGTTTTAGCTATCTTTTCAACACAAATACCATGATTGAAAGAATAATTTTTGAAGCAAAATTCACTCGTCTTACAATCATAAGCATGATTACAAAACCGGAAATTCTTTTGATAGTATCGAATAATATATTAGTAATTACATTATATATGGTAGAAAATAATAGTAATCAAACTTACAAATTCATTCAAATTATCAGAATATCGATTTTGAGTTGGATGGCCTTCTGCTTTAGTCATAGCAAGAAATACAAAGAAAATCAGACCTAACATTTCGAATATCATTATGAAGAAAATTTGAAAAACTTTTCCAGAATTATATAAAAAAAAACTAAAATTATTTTTATTGTTTATGAAATTAGGTCTTATTATAAATATGTTAACAATATAATGAATATGTAAAAATACAAAAAAAAAAAATTTTTTTCTTAATTTAATGATTTAGTATTTTTTTGATAGTTAAATTTCATATTATAATTTGAAATTTACATGACAAATCGAATTATTTTTTCTGAATTTCATTAATCTCATTTTCTGCATTCTCTTTTTCAACAATTGTTAATTTTCCAAAAGCTGAATCCTCGCCTGTTGTAAAATTTAAAAAAAATTAATTTTTAAAAAATTTGATGTTTTATCCGAAAATACCTTCTGAATTTCGAGCCACACAGTGATAGAAACCTTAGGATGTATAAATTAATATAAAAAGTTAAGCATACATAAAAAATAGAATAATAATTACCTGCATCAGATAATTGAGTTTTCAAGATTTGCAACCAACTTGTTACTTCATATGTATTCGGTCCACCACGCGATTGAACTAAAATTTGAACCCTTTAGTTTTTCATTCTGGATCTGAATCGAGCTAAAAAAATTTTTTACCTGCAATATGTGGATCATCTGCAGGTAAATACTTAAGCATTATTTGTCTTTCATCTTGTTCACTTGTTTCTCTTTTTGAAATTTTAGAAATAAATCTCCATTCAATTGCTGGAATCGGGTAACCTGATGCTTCACATGAAAATACTACATTTGAATCCGTTTGATTGTAGATATTTTCAGGTGCTAGAAAAAATAACCAAAAATTTTGAACTGAATTTTATTAATTAATCAAAAATGTATACCTGATAAGATCTTAGGCGCGGCTTTGCATGGTCCCCTTGAACTTGTAGTTAGACCATCTCTTCGTTTATATCTTTCTTCAGTCAATTTGCACAAATTTTCATAAGTTATTCCATCTGTTCCGCAAATCGGTTCACTAGACTTACATACACAAATTGCTTCTGCTTGATCACCTTCGGCTAAATCATCTCTCAATTCGCAAAGCAAATTATCTCCACAGGTTGGATATCTTTGGTACGACTTTGGCAAACCTTTTAAGGTTTTGTTGAAACATCTCTGTCCTTCTAGTGATCCGCATACATAACAGCAATTACATTTATCCTTGGTTTACAAAAAAAAATTTTTTTCCAAAAAACAAAAATAGTTAAGTACTTTGTTAAATTAAAAATAATCAATATATATTTTGAAATTATTTCATACTAACCTTTACAATACCAGAAAAACATTCGGATGGTGGGCTACAATTCTCTTCTGAACATTTTTCAGGACAAATAAGACTAAAAATCGATTCTAAATTAAACGTAATTGAAATAAAAATAATCAAAATGAACTTCATTGTGTTTAACAGATTGAAAATCAAAGTTTGCCATATATTTTAAAATGAATTTTTTAGATCTTGATTTGATCTAGACAATTTTTTTTCTAAATTTTTGAATTTAAAATGGAAAATTTTTGTTCTAATTTATGCAAAGAAAGTCTTAAAATAAATTGAGTTTTATGATTTCTCAGAATATAGTTTCTTGCTCAGTTTAAAAAAATTATTTTTTTCATAAGTCGCATAATTATGTGTTGTAAACATAAAAAATATTTGCTCTATTAATTTCTTGGCTAGACTTAAAATAAAATCCAGAGAATGATAAAAATTGCTTAAATTATGTGTAGTAGCATTCATTTTGACTTTCTAATTTTAAAATCCTGAATATTTCAATTTGAAAAATTTGTTTATTCAAAATTAAAAGAGAATTTACTTAATTTTTTACAATTTTATAGACGATTATTCTGAAATTATTTTAAGTGAATAAAAATTTATTTAGCAAATTATTTATATAAAAAAATTTTCTTATCTTAAGCCAGAAATTTTATTTATGGAATCATTGGTTTAAGATTTTTCAATTCAGTATATAAATATTGATGGATTTAGTGCCGTAAATGATAGGCTTTAAAAAATTTTAAAGAATGGTATTCCTAATTAATCAAAAGAAATCCGAATTTTTTGCTATACAGTAATTTACAATAAATAAAATTTACGTCACAGTCCGATTGATGGGCTTCATAAACTTGGATTGAATAAAAATACGAGGCACTGAGATCTTTTCCTTAATATTATTAGTCTCTCTTACAATATAACGATTCTCTAACACTTCAAAACCAGTTGTTTTAGCAAGATTTGATAGAAATTCTTCTGAAAAATAAAATACTCTAGTCCCATCGATTCTGGCGTAAAAATTTTCTGAAATTTTGTTTTCAGGTTTGAATCTGTTAAATTTGTGTTTCAGACAAAATTATGATTAATGTAATATTCTCAATTTTTTTTTAAAAAAATACCTGATCATTGTATGATCATAAAGGCCATAATCTCTCAAAATGACTTTACCCGATGGCTTTAAAACCTATTATCTTGAAAATTATCGGAAAAAAAAGAAAATGAGACAGAAATAATTTATTTTTCAACTAGAATAAGTAGATTTTAAAGAAGTTTTAATTTCTCTGTTGAACTAGAAAAACTTTAAGACTATTAATCATTTGAATACATACCTTGTAACAATTACTAAGAACATTTTCCATTTTTTCTAAGCTGATCGAACTTAAAACGTATATTAAACTTACTATATCTGCCAATCGATTTTCTGAAATTTCTTTGAAAATACTGTCGAATTTTTCATCAGTCACATCGGCAACAAAAGCCTTACATTTAGATTCATCATAAAATTTGTTTGATTTTATGAAATCCACTGCTCTTTTACTAAAATCACAAGCGAAAATAAAAAAATTTGTTTTCTCTTCAATCAAAGGAAACAGAAAGTTACCACAGCCACTACCTATCGAAGAAAAAGAAAAAATAAATACATATGAATCATTAATTTACAATCAAATAGATTTATAGTTAATAATAATTAAAAAATAATTAATTGTACTTTTTCGTAGTAAATTTGATAATTTTCATTTACCTAGTTCTAATAAAATAGGCTTTTCATCATAAAATTCATCAACTTTATTTATTTCAAGTTCCTCGAATTCCTTTTTAGTCCAATTTCGATTCTTAAAAAAATTTGTTTGATTTCTTAGGTAAAACTATTGAAATAATAATATATAAATGGGATAGAATGGAGTATGAGCATTTAATAATTAGAAATTTACTTGATTAAAAAAATAAAAAAATTTTTTATTTCACCTTATCCCAATTTTTTTGAGCATCAATTTCAAGTTTATTTCGATACCAATCGCTTACTAATTCAAAAAAAGAAGAAACATACAATCAGAACTATGAAAAAATGATTCATAAAATCTACCTTTCTTCTCAGTATTTATTCGATCATATTCTGCTTTTGTTAACTTTCTAGCGTAATGTCCATAACCGTCATTATCATACATTTTTTATAATGACAGCAATTAAAAGGGATTAAATCAAATTCACCTTTTGAGAAAACAAAAATTAAGTAAAATCACATAAATAACATTTTTTACAATATAAATTATGTAATTCTTCGTATAATTAAATCGATGAAATCTTAAAGATTAAAATAAATTTGAAAATTCATAGACACATCGCTCGAGGTAGAACATGAGTCGTCGTTTAAATTGAATTAAAATTCTAACTTTTTTTTTTATACCAAACATGTGTATGCATTTATGTTTTTTTTCCGCTAGATGGTCTTATAAAATTGTTTGCATTGATAGTTTATAAACTTTTTCTCTTCAGGATAATGTAAAAAAAACATGAAAAGTCTTCAATTCCTTTTTGACCGTTGCCTAATTATAAAAACAATTGAATTTTAGTTCTGAATATTAGTATAATTTTTTTTTATTTGTATGTAGCTAAAAGCTCCACTTTTGAAGTTATTATGTTCAAGAGTTATATTTTTAGTGAAACATTGGTCTTATTAACTAATTTTTATTTGATTTGATTTTTTTTTAGATTGATTTCAAATTTTCTTTAAATTCAGATTGTGATCTTGATAAAGAATTATTTGAAATGACTTTGACAGCAGAACAACAAGCTATTCTGGAAAAAAAACGACAAGCTGCTCTTAAACGCAAAGAAGAACTTATGAAAGAGAGAAACCGAATACAATTAAATCAACAAAATAATAATCAGCCATCAAATTTTAGGGATTCACAAACAAGTTCAATTAACGAAATCACCACATGTACTGTTCAACAGTCAAATTCTTTGAAAAATAATGCCACAATTCGATCACAAGTCTTATCTAAAAATAATAAAATAAATAATATAAATAATCAGCAAAACAATGCAATATCAATACTCGATAAGCAATTTGAAACAAATCAATCAGTGGCCATATTTAAGCCTTCAACTACAAATTCAGTATTCAAATCGAATGAATCAATATCTAAGGCCACTTTAAATCATAATAAAATAAATAATAAAAATTTGAATTCGAATCAAAAAAATACCCCAATACGACCTATGATGTATGATTCTAACCAACAAAATTTTTTTATCACACCAGCTAAACGATCAAATGAACAATTCAATGATTATTGTGAAAAACGCCAAAATACACAAATACATTCACCATACGAACAAATCATGGAAAAATCGATTCCAATCATTGTTATAAATTTCAAATTAATCAATAATCGAGAATTTTCTTTAGAATTCAAATTTAATTCAAAAGTAATTGAGGCAATAAAAAAATTTCCCAGTTCTAGGTATGATGCAAAAAATAGGTATTGGTGCTTCAAATTAGAACATTATAAAGATATTTGTGCACAACTTAAGAAATTGCGAATAGAAAAAATTAAATTAGAAATCGGTCCAGGCATACCTGACAATGTAATAAAAATTTTGAATGATACCCTTGAATATGATGAAATGAAGATTAATTTAGAAGAGAAAATTAAGCCATCAATAATCGAAAAATTATTTCCATATCAAAGAGAAGGTATTAAATTTGCTATTAAACGTGGAGGTATCGAAAAGATCTTATTATCGTTTTAATTATCACAATTATTATATACCTATTTTCTTTTAAGGTCGATGTTTACTAGCAGATGATTGTGGTCTCGGTAAGACGATGCAAGCTATCGGCATAGCTATGTATTATTTTGATGATTGGCCTTTATTAATTGTTTGCCCAGCTTCAGTTAAATTTCAATGGACTCAAGGTTAGACTTAAAATATACAAATTAAACTCATAAAAATACCCAATAATAAAGTCTTTTCATAATTAAAGCACTTCTTAAATGGGTACCTGGTTTGACTGAAAGCGACATTAGGGAAATTGATTCAAAAAAAATAAATCAAAACGATTCGAATAGTTTCAAATTAGTTGTAATCTCAAGTTATGATTCAATGCATAAAGTTGATCCTTATATTCATGAACCAAAATGCGCTATTCTCGATAAATGTCATATGATCAAAGATTCAAAAACAAAACGTTTCCAGCAAATCTCAAAACTTGTGAATAAAGCACAAAGATTAGTTCTCATTTCTGGTACTCCAGCAATGTCAAGACCGGTTGAACTATTCACCCAGTTGAAATTACTGATGCCAAAAGTATTTTCAAATAAAGGAAATTATATTAATAGATATTGTGATCCAAAAATGACACAATGGGGTAAAGTATCAAATGGATGTACTAATGCAGATGAACTTAAGGTTATACTAATATCAACAGTGATGATAAGACGAATGAAAGATGATGTTTTGAGTGAATTACCAAAAAAACGTAGGGTGAAAATTAATCTCGATTTACACCTGACTTGCAGAGATAAGAATGAAATTGAGAAGTTTGTAAGTAGATTTAAAGGATCTCAACAGATAAATGAAGAGAATGAAAGTTTTACTCATGCTTATATTCGAACGGCAGAAGTTAAACTAAATCCTGTTAAGAATTATTTGGAGATTGTTATTGAAAAAGAACTTAAATTTTTATTTTTTGCTCATCATAAAGTTATGATTGACGGCATTTGCAATTTCTTATGCGAAAAAAAATTAACTTTTGTTAAAATTGATGGCACTACACCCACAAGAGAACGGGCAAAATGTTGTGAACTTTTTCAATCGAGCGACAAGTGTAAAGCCGCTGTTCTTTCTATAACGGCAGCTGGTGTGGGTTTGAATTTAACTGCTGCTCAACTAGTCATTTTTGGGGAACTTTACTATAATCCAGGTTCTTTGATTCAGGTTAATATTTTTAAATTTCAAATATTAAATCACTGTGATTCTAAACAATTAAGCTGAAATTTTTACTATTTTTAAAGGCTGAAGATCGCGTGCATAGAATCGGTCAGCAAGATTCTGTTTATATTGAATATTTAATAGCACCTGGTACAGTGGATGATCACATTTGGAATATGGTCTACAAGAAAGTTGAAACTCTTGATTCATTAGGTAAATAAGAAAAATTTTATTTATAATATTAATAAATTAAATTTTCTATGCTTTCAGGAATCAAGAATGATGGTTTCGAATTCAATAAAAATAATAGCCAAAAATCTTAAAAAGCCTAAATTTTATAAATTTTAATTTTTTTATTTATTTAGTTTTTTATCGAATTCAAATTTTATTTTTTTTTATATTTTAATTTATTCATGATCTTTTTATTATTTATAGTAAAAATATAAAATTTTCTGATTTCATATTAATTTTATTATTTATTTTATATTGTTAATTATTTATTAAATTCCTTAAAATTTACAATAGACGTCCAAGAAAAAATTTTGAAATTTCAAAACAAAATGAGTTTTTTATTTTCATTTACTTTGTATTTGATTCAGAATGATGTTGTTTTGAGAGTGATTCATTTTGTTAAAGATACATTTGTTGATAAGAATAAATTTTTTTTTCGTATAAACCATTAATTTATCACTTGTTGCAAATTTTTTTTTTTTGTGTTTAAAATTTCGACTAACTCAATTCTGTCTTTCTATTTTGATAATTTTTATTGTATCAAAAAATTTTTTAGTTCTACACAAAAATTAGAGGATATAATATTGAGAAAGTGCTTTTGAGATTAAGAAAAAAATGAATACAGTATTAATAATCTAGTTATCTCTAAATAAAATTTTAAAATGAATATTAATATATAGGTAAATTTGATTAAAAAATAATCAGGCAGATTTCCGGCAAAAAAATGATAATTGATATCATTAATGTCAATCTAGAAAGTAATTTTGAAGAACTTAGATTACGTGTAAATGAAAACAAATTGGACGTATTATTAAAAATTTATGTAAAAGTAAGGAGCAAATTGAAGTAGAAAAAACTAAGATAATATTTTTTTTAATTGAGAAATAGAAAATTTATTGTGTAAAAAAAATCTGGAATTGCTTTTGAATTAATACAGCAAAAATAAATGGGAATGTAACATATATTGCCAAAATGACCAAACAAGTTTCAATTAATAAATGATAAGCTTTGTTGTGAAGATTGATGGATCGGTAAAATTTTACCTGAGGAGCGAGATAAAATTTAAATGGTAGTTCTTTAATCTATTTTAATTAATTAACTTACAAATGATTTTGCTGAAACTTAATCCTAAGTTTTCAAACTAATATCGAATTCAATTAAAATCTCAGAAGATATTTATCTCCAATATCGATTCTGAAGCTCTGTAATCAGTAGAAACCATAACTTTTGTTCTTTAAAGAATTAATCAATTTTTTGAGATAATATGTGTTTAATTACTTACCTGCCTGACAAAAAATCACAAGAACATGAGTGTTCAATTAAACATCCTATAAGTGTAGGGCGAATTGTTGCTTGATATGTAAAAGCAAATTTTAAGAAAAAATAAATAAATTAAATTATCCTATATATATCAAATTGATTTTAATCAAATATTAGTTAAAATCATTTAAGTAACCTCAAAATATTGAGAATTCATCTATCGAAAGAGAAAAATTCAAATAATTCGAAAATTTCGCGCTGGTATAAATTAAATTTGATTTATGATGTGCACACATGCTCTTTGGTCGCAATTTTTCTAAGCATGTGAAATTTGTTTACATCTTTAACATTTTAAACATTGAAAGATGTTTTAGCTCAAAAATGAAGAAAAATTTTCTGAAATCAAAATCAATATTTAATTTTAACTGGAGATTATCACATACTATATTCGATTATGATGTTTTAGTTGTTGGAGGTGGCCATGCAGGTGTTGAAGCTGTCAACGCAGCTTGTAACCTTAAAGCTAAGACCGTTTTGGTTACTCAACGTTTAGAAACAATAGGTTGTATAAAATTAAATCCTTTTGAAATACAACTAAACTTTACAGATAATTTTGAATAAAATGCTATGATAACAGGTGAAATGTCATGTAACCCATCATTTGGTGGTGTTGGCAAGTGTCAATTGATTCGAGAAATAGATGCCTTGGATGGTCTATGTGGTAGAGTATGTGGCAAGTAGCAAAATGAAAAATTAAAGAAAAAAAAAAAAACAAAAAAAAATTCTTTGCTAAAAAATCTTTTTTTCAAAGATCAAGCAGGTATAAGTTTCAAGATTTTGAATAAGACAAAAGGTCCAGCAGTTCAAGGACTACGGGCACAAATTGATAGAGTACTGTACAAAAATTTTATGAAAAAAGAACTTTTCAAACGGTCAATCGATTTTGAAGAGAATTCAGTTGAAAATTTATTAATTGACAATCAAGACGGTAAACTTTTTTGTAGAGGAGTTATTTTAAATAATGGGAAAAAAATAAGGAGCAAGACGACAGTAATCACAACAGGCACATTTTTAAATGGTCTCATCTTGATTGGTCATGAAAAATTTTCAGCCGGTCGAATGGGTGATAAGGCATCGATTTCTCTTTCTAAAACGTTTCAAAATCTTAATTTCAAAATGGGAAGATTGAAGACAGGTACTCCTCCAAGATTGTACCAAGATTCTATTGATTATGAAGACTTGGAAATTGATCCGATCGATAAAAATCCGGAACCATTCTCATATATGAATGATCGTGTCAAAATCGAACCAAGTAAACAATTGCCATCGTATATAACATACACAGATAATTCGATTGTTGGTCTTGTAAAAAATCATATAAATAAAAGTTCATACATACGACAAGAAACTAAAGGTGTACGTTATTGCCCATCACTAGAAGCAAAAATTTTAAAATTCGATTCAAATTTTCACCAAGTTTGGATAGAACCTGAAGGTCTACCTGATAATTCTAATATTGTATATCCAAATGGTCTCACTACTGGCTTTCCACTTGATCATCAACAAAAAATTGTCAATTCAATTAAAGGATTAAGAAGAGCCAAAATAGCCAAACCTGGATACTCTATCGAATATGACTACATTGATCCTACTCAATTATTTCCATCTCTTGAAACTAAAAAAGTTTATAATCTTTATCTTGCTGGGCAAATAAATGGCACGACTGGTTATGAAGAAGCTGCAGCTCAAGGTTTACTTGCAGGTATATTTTTAACAGTATGAAATTTTTTTTTTTATACAATAATAAATTTTAATAAAAAATTTGAATTTTATTTCACAAGGTATAAATGCAGCTGGCAGAGCTCAAGAAAAACCAGATTTTCTAATTAGTAGATCTGAAGGTTTTATAGGTGTAATTGTAGATGATTTGACTAATACCGGTATCACTGAACCGTATCGAATGATGACTGTTCGGTCAGAATATCGATTATCATTGAGACCTGATAATGCAGATAAACGTTTAACGTTAAAAGGGTATGAATACGGGTGTGTAAATGAACAACGATTTGAAAGATATTTGAAGACGGTCAAACAAATTAAATTGATCAAAAAAGAATTCGACCAAATAAAGTACAAAAATGAAGAATGGAAAAAAATGTTAAAATCAATAGGAATTGAATTTGATCCTCAAAATTTGAATAAAACGCAAAGTGCTTCTTTGTTATTAGAGAACTACAGTAAAATCAATTCAACTCATATAAATCAACTTTTTCCAAATGAAAAACTGAAAAATTTGAGTCCTAAACTATTTGAAAGAGCAAACGTTGAATTAAGATATACATCAATGATACGAAGACAAAATTATCAAATTCAACAATTTAGAAAAGAGGAAGCTCTTAAACTTGATAAAGATTTCGATTATTCTAATCCTAATTTAAAACTGAGTAAAGAGTCTATCGAAATATTGAGTGAAAATAAGCCACTAAATGTAATTACTTTTTAATTAGCGTACGTTTTCTCTAATTTTGTGAATTAATTAAATCATTTTTATTTTTTTAAGATTGCCAGCGCATTAAAAATACCTGGAATATCTCAAGAAACGATTTACAAATTGATTTTTTATATAAAAAAAAATAACAATGAAACAATTGACTCTAAATGGAATTTATCAAAATAAAGTATGTTACGAATCAAGTTTTGCGAATTCAAATTGAAAGGATCGATTCATTATTAGGATAATTTTCAATTAGATTGAAGAATTTTTTGATAATCGCTGATATCGATTAAGATTTTGACTACTAAAAACAAAAAAAAATGAAGTTGAAAAAAATCGGTGCGTAAAGTATTATAATGATATGCAAGAAAGCTAAAATATTTTGTAAACTAAAATTGATAGAATAAAAAATTAAGAGCAGGGTACAAATTAAAATTTATTTTAAAGCTCTAGTCTGTTAAGTTATTTATTTGTAATGCATAATAAATCAAAATATTAAAAAAAACGGACGCTTGAATTACTTTTCATTCTCTTAAAGAAAATAATATTTTGTTTTTATCTGAAACAGCCATTATGCCACGTGAACAATTTAATAGTCTGACGAAATAAAACCATAATTAACTCATTTACTTACCGACAAAAGACAATCTAAATTTCCCTTAAATGCGATTGATTGAAAAATACAAAAATAATAAAAGTATAAAGTAAATGAGTTTAAACAAATATGGGAAACGATACAAGCGATATAGTTTTATTTATGCTGATAAATCTTTATCTTGAAATTTCATAAGTAGATTCGGCAAAGTGGCGTGATTTAGTGTAAATTCTGTAATTTAAGTTATAAAATTAAATTCTTTGGTTGCTATGCAAACAATTATTTTTATATTTATTTAAATGAATAGCAACCGAGCCAGAAATACCTTAAGTCATATATTAATAAATATTGGGTGTGAAAAATTTTTCTCATTAAAATAGTTCATTGAAAAAATGTTGAACATTTATTAACAATTTTGTTGAATTTTCCGAAAAGACTTTAAAACTATTTATTAGTCATTTTTTAAATAATTTTTTTGTAATCTTAAGTATTTGTATCTTTTATACGAATTATGATAGATTAATTGAAAAATTTTTTATTATGAACCAAAATAAAAAAATTTTATCCTTTAACAAAATTAAATATTCTCTCCTTCGAAAAAAATTAAATCTTATAAACATGAATTAGAAACTTTTTTTATAAAAATCAGTACAAATTTTTTAATGCTTGTTTATTTTTTTTCTATTTCTAACTGAAATTAATTCAATCATGTATAATGCTGACTTAATTGATCAGATTCTTTTCTCAAATTAATTTAATTCAATTAAAATATATAATTTTTGATTCAAAACTTCAGTTTTAATTTATATCTTGTTCTATTTTTTTTAATTGGCCTGATATCTGGTTAATATGGAATGGAAAATATAAATAATTAAAGCATTTTTATTTTGTGTATAATATTAATTTTTATATAATTGATTTTTTTTTGTCAATCGATAATGATAAATTCATCATAAAATTTTACACTTATATTTTATTTTCGTCTTTGCTTATTCGAAAAATAAAATATATTTACTTTATAATTTAAAATTGAACGAATTTTTAATTCAATTTTATGGTCAACCAAAATTTCTATTATTCTAAATTATAAAAAATTTCACCATAAGAAAAATTTTTTAGTTCGAAAGAATAAATTTGATATTATATTAATTGTTAATAATTCAATTATTTTAAAAAAGACAATATAACAAACTAAATTTTTTTTTTCGAAATGCAAACTTTAAAATTTAAAACACAACTGTATTGTACTCATTCAAATGATTCGATGAAAAAATTTATCTATTTTAAATCAGGAAATTCAATCAAATTTAATTATATTAATTACTATCTCGATTGATTTAACTGATATTTGCAAATGCTAATTTACTTTAGAATTTCCAAATTATTTAAATCATTAGTTTAAAAAATTCAAATATTTTATTCATTAAATTATTTAATTTAATTAGATTTATATATTTAAATAAAAACATTATGGATCTTATAATGTCTTTTTCTTTTTAGTAAATTATGAAATTAAATTCATATTAAGAGTTCATGAATTTGAAAATTTAAAAATTTAATAGAGAGACATCAAATTTGATTGATGCTTCGCATTTACATTAGAGAATGTAAAAACTATTTTTTTTCCTTTTTTCTGAAAAATATACATTGTAAAATTTTCAATTTTAAACAAAAATTTATTATTGGTTTAGTAAAAAAAAAAGGTTTTTATTTTTGATTAAACTGAAAATTTTATTTATTCTCTTTTATGAAATTAATATATTATTTTTTAAGAACATTTTTATTTGTCTATTTTTTTATTTGAAGAAGGAAATGAATAATTTAAAGTTTAAAATTCAACAATATTATTATTGATGTGATTCTCAACGTTTTAACCTTTTAATTTTTTTTTCGATACGGACTGAAATTTAAATAAAAATTTATATTTTTTTTGAAGAAAGAATTTAAGTAAAAAAACTCTTATGGCCGTGATTTAATTGACCCATTTGTAGAAACTATTATCTAGAAATAGCAAAACACAATTAGCATGATCATCAATGTTCTACTGAGACAACCAAATTGTAGGGCATAAATTTTATCTAAAAAATTAAAAAATATATAATAAAAAGTCGGAATTTTTCGGCTCTTTTTGACAAACGACATTTTTTTATCAAGAAAAATTTAGGATGGATCGAATAGAAAAAAAAGCTATTAGTTTTTTACACATTAGATAAATATTTTAACTGACAATGATTTATAGAGGTAAAAAGATTTTATTTTTTCCGTATTGTCTAGAATTGATCTAAATTTTATTTTTTAAAAAATGATATAAATTATAGTTCGCAAAAAGGATTTTTTTGTAAATAATAAATTCTTTTTTTGATTTTATTAAATGTCGCCAGGCATCTTTTCGATTTATTGACAAATATCTGTAACCAGATAAACTCCCTCTAACGATTTATATTGATAGCATTGCTTAGAATGTTTATTACGCTCCGATTCCTCATTATTTTGTTTCTTAATCGTTAACTAAACTGGGCGAAAGTAAAATATTTCGGCCTATCTTTTTTTTGTATACGTTTATAAACTAACTTTTTTGTGTTTCAATTTTCGAATGTTTTTATTCTGATGCAAACGTTTATATTATTTTAATGTTTCCATTCGATGAGCTCGTTTTCCTGTGCCAATATTTTGTTTTGTTTTCAATCATTTATTTATTTATATATTTTTTTGAACTTGTTTTTTTTTTTATTCTATTGCAACTTTGAAAATCACTTGTCTATTCAAGTCAAATAAATAGTCATAAATATTGTCTGTTATTTGTGTTATTCATTACTAATTGTTCGAAAAATTTCAAGAAACATAAACTTTGATTCCTTAACAGAATTTTCCATAAAATTTTGATGAGTAAAATCATGGTTTTTTCTAGAATTCCAATGCTCTCTTGATAATTCTTTTTTTTTCTGACAAACTCATTAATTTTTAAAAGTTTTTTTTTTTATTTTAAATATAATTAACTTAAAATTTGACCATTTACTGCTTTCGATAAAAACTTAATTTATGGTAAACTACTTTTGAATTTTCAAATATTTCCTTTTTTTTTGTGCTAATAGTTTTAAAATTTTTTTCAATAAAATTAAGTGAATTTTTCCAAAATTATTATACTATATAATATTCATATGTTATTGTCAAGAGTAATAAAATTTATTTAATTTTCTTACGTCCTTATTTTTTTAAAAATTCGTTTATTCTATTTTATCAATAAATAGGTTCATGGATAAATTAAAACATTAATCCATTTCTTATTAAATGAATCAAAAGAATTTCTAAGCGCTATAGGTTATTTTAAATTAGTGAAAATCAAATTTGATTTCGAATTTCCCCTTATCTAATACTTAAATGGAAAAAAATTTTTTCTTTTATTATTTTTTATTATTTTATTATTTCCACAACAAGAACATTTTGCAAGCGTAATATTTTAAGAATTGAAAATGTAAGAATGTACTTATTCCAATAAGTATTTGATATGCGCTGTTAATTTTGTGAGCAATGTATCTGGTTGAATTTTCTTTTTTTACTTATCTATCGTTCTTTTTACTTAAATCTTCCTGCAGCAATTGATTAATTTTGCTTATTAATAATAAGGTGAGATTTTTTCAGATCATACAGTGAAGAATAAATTTTGCTGGCTTTTATTATTATCATCTCTTTTCATCACACTCTCAGAGAGATTATTCTAAAAATCGAATCGAAAGTGATCAAGTGAATCATAACTAATTTTTTTATGTGTTCTAACTATGAGACGATTTTTTTTTATTTTTTATAATTTATAAAAAAATTTTTATCATCTCTTCAAATGCCAAATTAACTAAATTTTTTTTGAATAAATTATTCAAGTTTTTTTCATTATTTTGAAAAAGTTTGATTCATATTGATTTTTTTTATTTATCTATAATCTTTTAAAAAACTTCAATTTATTCATCTATGTATTAAAAACCCGAAATTTTTTAATTTCAAAAACTTCCCTGAATAAATATACATGACAGATTAATTATCATATGTGTGTTTAATAGAATCTTTTGATCATATTAGAAATTTGTAATGATTTTCATAAATACGATTTGTCGATTTCAATAAAAAAAAATTTACTTTCCACATATTCTGAGTCGTCATAAGATCGATTTATTACAAGTTCTGTTATGCTCAAAGGGTGGCCAAATAAAGAAGGTAATTGATGATGAATTTCATGATCTTTTTTGAAATTGTTGAACTTTATTTTGGATAATTAAATTCAATATCTTTGCTAATTTGTATTTTTTGAAATATTTTTTTTCCTTTCTTAAGTTTTCTGTCTAAAAGTTTTAGATAAATTTTTTTTTTTTGAAATTTAAAATATTTTCCTTATCAAAGACTTGAAAATAAAATTTAGAAGAATTTATTGAATAAAATTTGCACATATTTATATAATAAAAACCAACAATTATTTTTAATCTAGGTCTAATGATATATCAACAAGAAAAATAGCTACGGTTAGATTTTTAAATTTAAAATCAAAGGCAACTCAAAGAAAGTATTCCATTTCTTCGGTGATAATTTAATTTCATCTGTGTTTTCGTAATAAATTAAGTCTAATAGTGATTAGTTCAAATTATTTTTTTTTCAGATGACATTAGATTCGAACTGATTTAGTATTTCAATTTTTTGATGACATTAAAACGGGAATGCATGTATTCTAAACTGTAATTTCTAAAGAAGGCTAAACTAGTCTTTTTTGATATATATGAGATGCTCATTGATTCTTAAAGCCAAAACAATTTAAAATATATAAAATCTTTGTAAATTTTTAATGTTTAGTTTTTAGCGCCAAACAAAGTTTGATGTTACTTTTCGGATATCAGTTTGAATTCAATTTTGCCTTAAAATGCATAGAACCTTCAATTATGATTTAAATCCAAAATTTTCTAGATGTGATTCGAAAATCCTAAACCACCAAAATCTTATTGAAAACACTAGGCATCAAAATAATCTGCTTGAAAAAATTCTACGACTAGATCAAAATTTGAGATCACAGAAAACTAAAAGCATATTTAATGTCTTTTTAGCTAATCACGTTTTGTGATATAAAATAAAATAAAATTTATTATTTTGAAAAGAAAATTCTTAAATATTTTATCATTCATTAATTTCATGAAAAAATGCTTTTCAAACTGAATTACATTAAAAAACTTTAAAAAAATAAATAAATTAGGGATCGTTTTAGAAAAATAAACTGGGACGAGACGATATTTTCTTATTTTGCCTTCATATATAAAGTCCACGCAAAAATTTTACCTTTCATGTATTGATTGCAGCGCCTTACGTGTTAGTTATTTACTATATAAATATGTGTGTATATTGATAATAAATGCTGCCCATTTTCAAATCTAAATTTTTTCCTATTTATTATGAATTACCTATGTTACCTATTTTCATAATTTTTCTATGCATAGTTGTTCCTCGAATCTTTTCAAATGTATTTCAATACGACTCATCGTCCTTTATCTAGTTTTTCGTCTTTTTTAAAATTTTATTTTTGCTTATAAATTAAATTAGTATGTCATATGACTGATCACATTTCTCTTTATAAAGATATCATCCGTTTTTGTTTTGTTAAGGAATTTGATTGTCAAGATCAAATCTCATTCATAAATAGTCATTTAAGTGTATAATCTCGATGTGTCAAAATTATTTATTCGATTAAAATGAAATAAGTGACTGCTTTTTATTTATTTTAAATTTACTACTATTTTTGTTTAATTTGTTTTTTTTTTCTGGCATTTGTTTTTTAAAATCATTGTAAACTTATAAATCAACAAGTTCATTTTTTTACACTTCATTTTAATTTCTGAAATCTTCAGTATCGGTTTACCTAAAATCAAATTTTGCCTTTTAACTCAATCTAAAAATTAATCGAAAATGCAATGTGAAATTGTTCGAGATCAAGCATTTGAAGTAGCACCTAGATATACAAATCTACAATATATTGGCGAGGGTGCATATGGAATGGTTGTGTAAGTAGTTTTTGAAAATTATTTTTAACATGTTTTCAAATGAATTCTGATGATTCATTATAAACCTGATTTTTTAATCAATTTTACCTATCAACATAACATTCAACAGAGTTTAACGTATTCCCAAGTTCACTTTATTTGAAAAAAATTTTTATTTTGATTCATTATTGATTCAATTCATGATAAATCAAGAACATCAATTGATAATTTGAATCGAATAATTTTTGTCTCTCAGAAATCTAGCTTGAGGATGATGACGTGAAAATCAAATTTTTATCAAAGATATTATGCAATTAGACGGCATCATTAATAAATATTATTGAAACTAAGTTTAATTTTAATCGTATATTTCCAATCATCAAAATATTAATTAATCTTAATTAGCAAAATAAAATTTCAGTTCTAAATAAATGGATTTTATTTCTTATATATATTTTAATTTCAAATTACTTTTTAAAAATTAGTCGTTCTAAACAAAATTTTAATTTTTTTACAATTTATTATTTTAATTAATAATTTTAAATATTTTAGATTAAATTTTCGAATAATTTCGTATAAATAACAATTTATGAGTATGTAATTTGAAGATGAAAAATTTTCTAGTCAATTTGTCTCATAAAATTAGCCTGAAATTTTGTAATTATTTAATCCATTAAAAATTTTCCTTTTTAATTTTCATCATCTTTGCATTGAATCAATTAATTGGAAAAT